>JALPQI010000752.1:0-244185 GCA_025490895.1 Thaumatotibia leucotreta
GCAAAGATTGTGAGTGTAGCGAAACCAGAAGATATTGATGGGCTCATAACATTGGCATGCGAAAACAACATGCCGGATTTGATAAAAGCAATACTATTCCAAACCTCAGACAATACTTTAACAAATGCCTATAAGTTAGAGATAGGGAGTATTACAGAAAAAAATAACTGATAATTTAAACATCCCTTTACTAAGTGATTAATTAAATACTGAAACTTTTCTGATTACAGGTGTGATGATTTCATAATGTAAAATAACAAACTTCAGTTCTAATGTAAGAAAACATTGTGTACACGAGTCTTAATATATTTTGCTGTCTTTGAATATTAATTTGCCATTGTGTACCTAAAGTAGACTTTATAATTAAAAAAATAGGAATAAAGCAATTGGATGACGTAGGTACTGGTTTAAAATAAGAAAAAAAGAAGAAGAAAGGGGAGATGAAGAATTCAAAGAGCACGAGACGGATCGCTGAAAATTATATCTGTACTAATTTAACAAGAATATTAAATAAAAGTGTAAAATACTGTATAACTGGATTTGAATTTATGAAAAATCAGAAGTGGGATTAATCTACGAGCCAATAACTCCAATAAGGTAAAATTTATATGATTTGTTCTAGATTTTTTGTGCATATGAATTGCATACTATTACACATATGTATATAGGTACATACATTTTTTATTTATGTACTTAATTTAAAGAGTACCTACATTACAGTACTTAAAATTTATTTACATATAATGATTATTTAACTACAGAAAAACAAACATACGATTTGTTTAGTGTAAAAATCATGAAGCATTTTCTAAGTTTTTAGTAACGAACGACCGATCTGTTCTGTTGTGATTTTTCGTTGCCTAGCAACGGCTGTGCGCCGTGCGCGCCCAGATTCCGCGCTCGCGGACCCAGGCGTTCTGAATACGAGTTAAACCAGCCATTTTATTTTTGCTTGTATGAGGAAATATACAAATCGTCAATTATTTAAGTATAATAACAGTAATATTTTGTTGTACGGCTTTATATTATAATTCATTCATCGTTAAAGCCTAACAACTTTCTATTTGACCCTGACACAGTGTCGCTACAAACAGTTTACCTATGGCAATAATGTGATGTCATGTCAGTAACCAATTGCAAAACATTTTCCAATGGAATACTATTCAATCCTTCGTCCTTTCTTTGGTTTAAAGATTTTATTGTATTTAAGACGATTTTTCTTGCTTCTATTGGTATCTTTTTCGGCATTTTTATGATGAAATCGTTGAAGTCGCGATATATTTTATTTTTGTTTACATCGGTGACATTCGATGACATTCAACGCCTGGCCTACTACCGCGAAAATCGAAATTCGTAAATTTCGAGGATGTTTCTCTGTCACTCAAACGAAGGCGTCATTAGAGTGAGAGAGACAAATCCTCGAAATTTACGAATTTCGATTTTTGCGGTAGGGCCGCTGATGTCAAACAGTAATCATTGCCAGTAAAATAAATTAGTGTCACTGAAAATCCGCAACATGGCGAGGGTCAAATAGTAAGTTGTTAGGCTTTACATAGAAACAAAAATCAACCATTGACAATTTTTTATCAATTCCGAAAAATCCTATTATTAAATAAATTAAGATTTTAATATTTATTTTAGTTCTTTGACACACGTTATTTATGGATAAAGCTAGACTAGATCATACAAAAAAAAATATTATATTGTGACGCTTTATTTTTTTTAAATACATATTTACTTACCGATGCCAAGTTGGTAATGAAAACTTCCTGTGCACAGGATTTCTGGTCCGGTAATCTTAGAATAATAATTGAAAAAGATGATTCGCCATTATGAAATTAGTGTTTGAAAAACAAACTTTATCTTTCTTGAACCTAATAGGTGAGAAGTGGCGGTCTACCAAAACGCCACATATTTTCATGGGTTTTCACTAGTACCTAAACATAAAATAAAATAAAAAAAAATGTTTTTAATGAAATATTTAACGTTTCACATTACTTTGTTTTGTAAAATTACAAAAAGATAGGTATAGGTCGTTCATTAAGGTATTTTGTCAGTACTACTAGCCTTGATCTTTGAGAAGAAACATAATCGAAATTTTATAAATTTTACTACTCGGAATTAAATCAGAGATAGTTCCGGTCAAAGCCTGCATATTACGCTTCAAATTGTTTTCCACCCTTTGATGTTGCTTATATTTCAAGAAAATCTATCGATAATCACAATCGGCATATTTGTGGATAATGTTGACATCATGTCCTTACAATTCTATTCTTTACCATTTGGCATGTGTGGCATGGCAAATTGCATCGCAGGTTGGCGCTCAAATGTCTAAAACATTTTAAAGTCGAATCCAAGTAATTCTATTTTAACACCAAAGTCTTTAAAAATAAGTCAACAATGTTCTAACTTAACACTCCCCGCCACTTGCCTAAGGATCTAAGTTGCTTCTATAATTATATAGTAGCAAAAAAAAAACATAATATTTTTATTCGTATGCAGGTACTCCTTTAAATATTCTTGAAATTAGACTTTATAAATCATGTAAACTATGATACATAAAAGGTACGAAATTTCGCATACATTGAAAATGTGCTCTAGCTGGATCGATTATTTGTTAGACTATATAAATGGACTCTAAATTTTAAACATAATGTATTATATATTATCATATATTTCAGTTGTTTTACGCTAACAAGAGTTAGTTTTAATAATATTCCATAATAATGTTACCTGTTGCTATTGAAGTTATGTAACTTAATATTATAATGATGAATATTATAAATTATTGAGTTTTTATTATAACGAGTATATAACTGAATTAAGCATGATTATTCATTTGACTGTTGGAAAGGTTACGAATAATAAATTATAATATTGATTTGATTGGTCATCAACATCATCTTCGTCTATCATAAATGAAATATAATTTAGTACCTATTATGATAAGTTTCATTTTCGGTGCTCTTGTTAAATAATTATCTTTATATTAATATGATATAAGTAAAATGTGACACCTATTTTTTTTAGTAGTTGAAATATGAATACATTTTAATGCACATTTCATTATAAAGTGTGTAAAATTATTAAATAAATAACACGATGCTACGAGCCTAGGGCCATGTGTGTCCTCAGGGGGTTCATGTAATGTCTGATTGGAGCTATGTATGTTCCAACGTAGTATCAGGCCAAGTGTGTCTGATTGGAGCTATGTATGTTCCAAAGTAGTATAAGGCCAAGTGTGTCTGATTGGAGCTATGTATGTTCCAAAGTAGTATCAGGCCAAGTGTGTCTGATTGGAGCTATGTATGTTCCAAGGTAGTATCAGGCCAAGTGTGTCTGATTGGAGCTATGTATGTTCCAAGGTAGTATCAGGCCAAGTGTGTCTGATTGGAGCTATGTATGTTCCAAGGTAGTATCAGGCCAAGTGTGTCTGATTGGAGCTATGTATGTTCCAAGGTAGTATCAGGCCAAGTGTGTCTGATTGGAGCTATGTATGTTCCAAGGTAGTATCAGGCCAAGTGTGTCTGATTGGAGCTATGTATGTTCCAAGGTAGGATCAGGCCAAGTGTGTCTGATTGGAGCTATGTATGTTCCAAAGTAGGGTCAGGCCAGGTGTGTCTGATTGGAGCTATGTATGTTCCAAGGTAGGATCAGGCCAAGTGTGTCTGATTGGAGCTATGTATGTTCCAAGGTAGGATCAGGCCAAGTGTGTCTGATTGGAGCTATGTATGTTCCAAGGTAGGATCAGGCCAAGTGTGTCTGATTGGAGCTATGTATGTTCCATGAGATTTTCAGGCCAAGTGTTTCTGAGTGGGGCTATGTATGTTCCATGAGATTTTCAGGCCAAGTGTGTCTGGACAGAGATATGTAGGTATGTTTCTTAGCTTTATCAGGCCAAGTGTGTCTGAGTGGAGCTATATTGTTCCAGAACTTTAAAGAATTACGTTCCTTAAAAAAATAAAAATGGGGTTATGTAGTGTTTATAATAGAGTGAGCCTTGTTGACTCATGAGAGCCTAAATAATATTGTCGATGTTTCGAGGATATATCAGCCGAAATAATTCGAGGATATTTCGGTTTAAAAATTACCTAAGGTTAATTTGCACCTTATTAATTATTTTCGTTTATTTTCCGGGATTATGGACTGCGATGCGGATAATGTTAAACAAGAGAGACAGAGCCGAAAACGAAAGCTACATGGAACACTACGGCATGAGTAGAAAGAGGAATCGGTACAGCGTCAGCAGAGTTGTAAAGAACCACAGCCAGAGCTATTCAATCTACCCATTGCAAACGAGTAAACGGTTGCCGGATTCAAGTTAAATGGGAAGATTCAAATCCATAATGGAGAACAGAATAACAAAGGAGAGGTTGATAGCGTGTGTGAAATGATATGAGTGTATCTAAGAGCCAACCCATAGAGATTGTATCAAAACGATTATTTGGACACTCTTGAATTGATGTAGGTAAATTATTATGTATTCGGGTAAATTATAATGTAATCTCCATTCGTTTTACTGTTACGCGATGCCATGATAATATTGTAAGTTTTCGCCTCATTCACAGGATTTAAAAATATTGTACAGAGGTTCACTGGAGGCTCAGTGCTCTTTTGTGACCGAAAATGTAAAATAGTTTGTCTCGACATCATTCTTTGTTATTAAGCTTGAGATACATTATATTATTGTGTAGTGTCTTTACAAAACTTATGAGAGTACTAAAATCATAATTACCTTGAAGGTATTTAACCCTTTGAACGCCAAGAACCACAAAAGTAGCCGTGTGTTGTGATCATCGAGTATGCTGTCAAATTAGTTGCCTTGCTCGTTTATTTTCGTTGTTCATTAGTAGACATATTGGCGTGTATATTACATCTTGCGAGATGGCAGGCGTTTAAAAGGTTAAAAATATATGTAATTTTATTCTTGTAATGAACCTTCTCGAATTATATCTTCTTCTGGTCTAGTACTTCCAAATATTCGAATACCTCAAATCGTATTATTCGAATACTGAAATCAACCGAATATTCGAATTGGAAGCCTTAATCTGATCAAGAGATTTCATTCACTACAGCTACTTTCAAGACATTTTGTAAACTCGTATAAAATGCGCAGGTACTGTTGCAGTCTCATATCATGCCTTGAGAGCAAATGGTTACTAAAAAGTAAAATTATGAACCGAATGTGATGATAGATTTTATAATCATTTATAATTCAAAATAAGTTGATGTTGTACCTACGTTAGTCTACAAAAAAAAATCCAGATTGATTAATCTGATTCCTGTCTGAATTTTTGCCGTAGAATTTTACTTTAAGTTAAGTATTTTACTTTAAGTCATTGTACCTACACTTGTTATAATATCTAAGAAAATATTAGGTGGTCTGTACGAGTCCTAAGTTCACGTATGCACCAGGAGTTGCACTTGTACGGATGGCCGAATGTGATGATTTCATAATGTAAAATAACAAACTTCAGTTCTAATGTAAGAAAACATTGTGTACACGAGTCTTAATATATTTTGCTGTCTTTGAATATTAATTTGCCATTGTGTAAAGTAGACTTTATAATTAAAAAAATAGGAATAAAGCAATTGGATGACGTAGGTACTGGTTTAAAATAAGAAAAAAAGAAGAAGAAAGGGGAGATGAAGAATTCAAAGAGCACGAGACGGATCGCTGAAAATTATATCTGTACTAATTTAACAAGAATATTAAATAAAAGTGTAAAATACTGTATAACTGGATTTGAATTTATGAAACAGGTATATTAGATACTAAACTAATAGGTAATGGTAATAGGCAGGTACAGTAAACAAAAAATGTGGTTTACCACTAAATAGAGTCTAAAAGTGGTAGACCACTTTTTTGTTGACCTAGGTACAGTCAACAAAAATAGAAAAATATCATTCAATACCTACTTATTCAGATATCAAATAATTTACAACTATAGGTACCTTAAAACTTAAAAGTTCTGTTACTTCTATATAGACAGTAGGTACTTAGTTGATTAATTTTAGTTGTAATTATAGGTGTTTAACACTGTCAAATTTGACAGAATATTATTATGTTATGAAAATATAAAATTTTAGTATTCTAAAGATGTCACACCGAGATGTTATGTTTTGTTGCATTGTTAAGTAAATTATAATATTATATGTAGGTGGCAGGTACAAAGAGTTGTTAAGCCTGTCATTTACTAAGACACAACATGAGCAGCTTAAAATTGTGCCCTGAACAGTTGAAGACAGAGTTAGGTCCTAAACCCCCTGAATATGAAGTCTACAAAATGGGGGGCTAGTCAGGTAGCACTGCCCTCAACTGTAAACCTAGCAGGGCTTGGATACCGGTTTTTACTCCATACAAAAGAACAGTTCGAATTTCGTTCTTTTTTGTTCTTCGGTATATCAATTCTTTGTTAATGGAGTAATTTAAAAATACGACGTTGGTAATTTCATAACATTTTGAGTACTACATAAAGAATATAAAACATTTTAAATATTGGGCTATTTCGAGGTTCTCGAAAAAAACCGGTTCCGAGCCTTGAAACCTAGCTTCAAAAAATGGATGACCACTTCTTGAATTATATTAAATTACAAAATTAAAGAATAGCTGGACTTGCACTTTTACAGCTACATTCATTAAGAATTTCAGTGCAAATTTGGTAAACATCTTTTTTGTTCGTCTTCAATCGCCACTTAGATTGAAATTAATTATTTCTGATTGTATTACAATTAGTAGGTAAGTATAATTGGTATGTTATACTTTAAATTGATTTTATGTTTGTTTTTGATTATTTTAATTGAAGGTACTCTCAACCTATTGGAATACTACGGCCACTCTAGAATTTTGTAAGATAGTTCTTACTGTTTCATTTAGCATCAATTTAATAATATCGAAGTGACGCTTCTTTAGGAATCTCAGGAACTATAATATATAGTTCCTGAGAATCCTGGGTGGCTTAGGGATCCAAATGGAGAAGTGTCCTAAGTGTCGGCGGTACTGCAGTATTGAAAAATAAAACTTCATTGCTTAAAAACAGTGTATTTTATTCGTTTTAGATATCATGTTTCTTAGTAACATTTACTAATTAAGAGATACACAACCGATATGCAAATGAAAATAACTAAATTTTCAAAAAGTGTAGGTTCGATTCCTGGGCTGAGTACTTACTCAATATTTTTGTAAGTATATGAATGCAGTTTTTCTTTTCACTAAAATCGATCTCATGGTTCCTAAGACATGATTTCGCCATCTGTTATGGTTTCCAAAACCTTCCATGCTGACCCATTTAGATTGATCACCCTGTCTGTATAAGTATACTAGCGACCGGCGGGTCGCACGGGTACTATACCTACATAAAAACCTTCCTCTTGAATTACTCTACCTATTAAAAAAAATCTCATCAAAATCCGTTGCGTAGTTTTAAAGATTTAAGCGTACAAAGGGACATAGGGACAGAAAAAGTGACTTGTGATTGTACGACTAGTGATTTTACACTATGTTGATGTTACGGTTTTATTACAAAGAATCGAAGTGCACTGGGACTGGGACATATTGTTCACGCCTAGTTCTTCACTTTTTGTCGGTATTTTAGGCCGCGTCAAAGGAGATGCAAAGCGCGAACTTGCAAGACTCCACATTAGGGCATGTTGTAGCCTAATCTGCTCACAAAATAAACTGTTTAAATTGTTTAGTACGGTTACTGATTAAGTAACTTGTTTAATGTACGTTTTTACTAAAAATAGAAAATATACTCAACGGAATAACCATTTAGAGCTTGTGCCGCAAAATAAATCGATCAGCTGATGCTTTGGTGCCGTGATGCCGTCCTCTTGCCGTGAACAAAATTGTGAAATCGCCGTGAAGGTTGCGAGTATGGAGACATACACCTACATCAACGTCGCGGTATGTTATCTCCGCGAAGTCGCGCCGCGATTCGCGGACATAGTCCAGACCAGGCTTTACAAAACTTCTAGTAGGTAAGTAAATAAAGTTCAGTTTGAAAAATATTTGAAAAA
This sequence comes from Thaumatotibia leucotreta, assembly GCA_025490895.1. Taxonomy (NCBI): domain Eukaryota; kingdom Metazoa; phylum Arthropoda; class Insecta; order Lepidoptera; family Tortricidae; genus Thaumatotibia; species Thaumatotibia leucotreta. The sequence continues at coordinate 8,020 of JALPQI010000752.1, forward strand.
TATTAGTTGAATCGCAGGAGAATATTGTAGGTATTTACATCAATAGTAGTTATGATTGTGCTTAAGATAAATAAAGTGGTAAACGAGCGTTTTAAAAAGAAAAATTAAGTTAGGTATAAGTAAATTTCGAGGATTTGTTTCTGTCACTCCACAATGATATATCAATATAAGTAAAGATACGTTATACTCTAACAAAATGAGCGAATAAATACTTCACATCATACACCTACGATTTATTGACAGTTGACATACATCACATACACCTATCTTCATACTTCAAAATGAGTAAAAGAGATGGCAAAATACATATACTCGTATTTAATAAATAAAAAAGAGACAACTAGCATTTAACAATCGCGCGTGCATTCTTAAGGTTGTTATTGATAAACATTGTTTTATCTTTGTTACTCTTGATCTTAAACAGCATAAGCTTGTCTTTTTCTCGAAGTCAGTCAAAAACGTCAAAATGGCGTCCTATTTATTTTCAATAAATAGTAAAATTGAAAAAAATATATAATTCAGTTTAATTGCGCATGATATGTGATGTTAAGGGCATTTTTGCATTTTATTTTGTGGTTTTCACTATTGTATAACATAAAATGACATTTTAGGGCGCAGTTCATGTGATTTGCGAGAACTCGGCAGTGGTTGGTACACACCTCTCGGTGGTCTGGGTAGAACTAAGAGCGATTGTTAGAATTATCACAATCCGAGCGCTTCAATTTTAGAGCCGGTGTAACATATCTTTACTTATTATATCATTGGATGTGACTCCGAAGAGAGATGGGGCTGTATACGCATGTATACAGCCCTATCTCTCTCATGAACTATCGCGAAAGCCAAACTGGCAACTGACTTTGTCGTACTAATAAATGAGTGACAGACAGAGAAAACTACGCTATGCTAGAGTCAACCCACGATAAGTCTGCAATGAATTGACAACTGAAGAAATCAAAAGTTTATTTATGGCAATACTGATTTGTAATGGAACAACTAGTTTTGATCCCAATAGGTGGCTAAACTATTTTTGCAAAATTATGCAAATAGCTTTTTAGCTAGATAAGCTCAATAAAGCGTGTGGTATGAGTAAAGTCGAGATCAAATATATATTTACATTAAGATGGCGTTGAAACCGTTACAAAAGTAGTAATTTTTAAATAATTATTTTTCATTCATGTTTATTTAGACAATATGTATGACTCGCAAACAAGTAATTGTGCCCATCAGATAAATAATTGCCCGCACCGGGAACCGAACCCAGTACCCCAGCTTAGGCGGCAAGGTTACCAACAACGCCAGACAGGCTGTAGAACATAATGATAAAAGTCAGTTCATATTTTATGTCGTGTCACCTTTTCGGCAATTTGTCAGTGACTGCTACGGTTGATTGAATGATTTAAGTATGATTATTACGAATGATCGGGTGCAGAACTTTAGCAAAACTTTAAAATAGACTTACCTGGCATAAATGAAATAAATAATATGGACAGATTAGTGTTAAATTTAATTATACAGGGTGTTTTTTATATCATTAGCCATATTGCAATATGTGTTGGGTAAAGGCGTAAAAAAATATTTGGTAAAACAAAAATAATCCATTTTTCATTATCCTTTTTGTTATAGATTTTTTTTTAAATCCCATTATCTAACGAATGTTTGGTCACTATGATCACTTGCTTACTTTGCGTACTGCCCCATCATCTCATAACTGCCAAATCAGATTGGAAAGGGTGTTTGAGTTTGCAACTTTAATTAACCCGCATAAGGTAACTAATTCAATGCGTTATAACGTAGGTAACAAGTTTCCTACGCGTGGTGGGGAATGGAGGTGGAGCTTAACTTGCAGGTAAATCCCACGAGATAGCATTATCAGTCTATCGCATACAGTACTAATAATGAGGGTATTTTGAGTTGCGCGCCGATCTGAGGGTAGTTTGACTTGAGCGCGTTTACGCAAGCGCACTCCTTCTTTGTTTACAAAGTGCTGTACAAATGGCACATGGCATCTTGCGATCAGCCGAGCCAGCATAATTTGACCTCAAGATCGGAGTAACTTAAATGTTCCGTCATACAAACGCGTACTGGTTTAAGTCAGATATCGATTCTAATGCACTCTCTAAGCAAATTGAATTGTTGATGACGACGAGCAGGTACAGGTAGGTATGCGCTTGGGCAGTTTTAATCAAATAACAATCGTGTGTGCATGTAGTTAGGAAATTTTATTCATTGTTTAGTGCCGATGGTGGGGTGAGTGACGTCGGCTGATCGGTGCTTGTGATGAACTCCTGATTGGCTAAGACTTGACTACTCAAACCTGCTACCCTTTTGTCTGCCATCGAATCGCACGGATTGAAACAAACTTGCCTAGTGACCACAAATTATGTTTTTGCCGGATAAAAAACGGGGAAAAAAACTAAAAAAATGTGTCACTTTTTTTTTCAAAAATGTTGTGTACTGGTGATCGCGAATGACATATCCAAATTTGGCTAACGACATAACAAACACCCTGTATATTGGAATCTTAAACTTGCAATACTTCACTATGAGGATATTATTATTTTCTTGGCTAAATGAAATAAAACAATCAAATATTATGGACAGATTAGTGTTCAATTTAACTATATATTGGAATCTTAAAATTGCAATACTTCACTATGAGGATATTATTATTTTCTTGGCTGTAGGTACTCGTACTCTATAATGTTCAGTCGAGTGCATTAATATATAGACACATTAGTAAGGGATCAGTATGGAGAAGTGTATGTATATTAATGCCCTTGACTGTTCATAAAACTTTAACAAAACCTGCAATTTTAAAGTTTCGCACACCCTAACCCGATCATTCTTTAGAGTTAAATTCTTAGAAAAGGTAATAAAATGCAAAACAATTTTGGCATATTTATTTTTTATTCACTAAATGACACATCTGAGTCTAAAAATTCTACTTCTTCATACTCATCTCTTTCAGGCTCCGCTTCCACTCGTTCCTCACTGCCAGAGTCATCATCACTTTGCACATTTAAAATAAATGGTAACCCATTCAGGGCCAAGGACTCAGCGTATGGGTCATGATTCAACGCTTCCGCATGGCCCGTGACTCGCATGCGAGTCATCAGTACATTCTAAATAAAATAAAAACTAAACTTATTTTTACGCAATTATGTTTGTGTGATTGAATCTAACAACCACTTTCACAAATTACGTTTAGTCATAAAATGATGAGCACGATTTTTTTAATGAAAATGGCGTCTTGAATATTCAAGTTTGATTTACTGTAAGTATAATATAGTAAAAATAACAAAATTGTAGATGCATACGTGTTGTAAGTACACAGACATATTCACATTTCAAAAATATGAAAAATATATTTTTATAGAAAGTTATGAGTATGGCTCAGGGTATGGGTCACCGTGGCCCGGCGCTGTCTGTAAAAACTACGAATGTTTACGTGACAGACTCAAATAAGCTTTATTGGCCGGTCTTAAAGCTTGTTTCACGTTGAAGTCGTTTGGTATTGTAACATTTTTCAACCGATGACCTTATGGATGGTGGCAAGCAATATTTGTATTAGCCAAACTTTGTACGATTATATCTCATTTTCTTTTAAGGGTAAGGCAACCAGGTTTCTCCGCTGTACTTTTATATACTTAACATAAAATGGTGTGGTCCTGCGACCATATATAACATGGACGTCTAACGCCAGCTCAAAAATGCCCCCAAAAGCAATTGTTCAATTGTGCCAAGATGGGCAGGACATAGCGCTTTTCTTAACACCGCGCATATTTCGGCGCAACATCTTTGACAAATGTTTATAGAATATAGCCAATCAAAACTTTGATGGACCAATCACAACTATTTTTAAATTGCGGTTTAAGTTTTTATAGGTTGATATTGACACTCATGTCCGTGATGTATTGAAGAGGGGGTGACACTTGTCAATTCAATTCAGGACCGTTTTTGAAAGGCAATTTAATATGGCGTGCGGCTTCCATGTTTTATTTGTTCGTAGGTGTGGTCATTGTAGTGTATAGGTACTTAGGTAACTACTAACAGTGATGTTAAGATTAATTCATAGTAATAAAACTATGTTTCAATTATATGAAGTAAAGCAGTCGTTTAATCATACTAATATAACTGTATTTATATAACATTTGTTTATCTTGGCGGTTTTTAGAAAAGATTACAATATGTATGTTTTACATATGTAGTGCAAAATCCTTTTCCATCGTATTTTCACGGAAACATCCAAACGTGTCATGCTTTTTGTCGAGGTTGTATATCAATTTTGACATCTACTATCTGAACGATAATTACATTATATATTAGTGTGACAAAAACATGTTTACTCAAACAAAAGACTTCAAAGGTAATGACCGTCCGAGCGCCCACCCAGGTAATAAACAATAAATGCAACCGAGCAGCGGTGTTATAGTTGCAGTAGTTTTCCCAGGCCCCAATTTCACCACATTGACAAGTCCTACAATTGTAAATTTAGGTACTGTTTCTCCAATCTGGGGGCGTCTATAGGCAACAGTTACCTTACCGTTTACCATTGGAAAGGCCGTGAGTTTGTTTGTCACCAACATAAAATGTAGTGCAGGAACTTTAATAAATCAGCAGTAATTAACTACTTTTTTGCGAAGCAAAATTACAATTGTTACAAAAAACATGACAATTGTAGCGAAATTTCGACATATGCCGAAGCTCATGTCAAGATTGAATGAGAATTGTACTGAACCTTGCGACAATCGTCACGGGTTTCGGAAAATAAAAAGTAGTTTATTAACGATTTAATAACATTATCAGTAATAATTTTATGTTGGTGGCAAACAAGCACATGGGCCGTCCGATAGTAAGCGGTAACCGTAGCCTACGAAGGCCTGTGACGTCAGTAACAGTGATATTTTACAATTGTCACACTTGTAATTATGGTGAAATAGGCCACAGAAGTCAATGACGTGACGTAGTTTAATCTATCCCTCCTATTAAAAACGTATTTTGAAGTAATATGGGAAATATAATTTAGTCTCGATTTATTCGTTGGCGAGTTTACCTCTCCTCCTGTGGTATAGTGATTGCGATTTTTACGACGTTGGCTTTGTATTACCGGAATTTGAAATCGATTTTTGAAAGTAATAAACGAATAGGACGCCGTCTACAAAGTCGCCTCCATTCATTGTTTTTGACTGCGTAAACAAATTTAGTGATTTTATAAAACAGTTGACATGGCATGTTTTTTTTTAATAAACTAACTATAACTCCATATGCCAATTTTTTTTAACTTTTAAAAAGTTTGCCAGAAAAAATAAAACCTTCACTTATATCCCAAAAAATCAACGAATCCTGTATATTTTTACTTCAGTTATTTAAACTTCTTATTTCGATCACTAACTATAAAAAAAATACGTTTCTTTCGGAGGTAACAAAAGTTAACATCTCCTTGAAACGCAAGCTACCAATGTTTTGAATTTTTATTTCCGTAATGGAAAAATATTATATAGGATTCTCTTCTGCTACATTAATATACTTTAACTCTTTACTTACACGATTACAGTTAGAAGAGAATTCTTATATCAATATCGAACTAAACATATCGTATTTAAATGATGCCTCAAAAACCCATGTCCATTTCGTGTAACAAAAGTTACCGCATCATTTTGGTGTACTGAGGCCAGGTACCGGTTATGTTCCAAGTAATTTCCACCTTAGTTTAATGAAATTAAACTGTACTACCTATGCCGCCAGCAAAAAAGGATATTTAAGTATTAATCAAGCCACAAATAACATTTGTTTGACAACTTAGCGTTCTAAATGTAACGCAAGTTACCATGGATTTACCCATATACATACTTCAATAAATATGTGATTTATACTTCTGATAAGAGGAATAAAACTTTTACAGTGTAAACTTTTAAGACAAAGTAATAGTGAAGCAAGTACCTACCTTCTACTTAGTCGTTAAAAACTTTGCCGATATGCACTGCACGTGCAAAGATATAAAGGATTGCGGCGACCTTTGTTTAAATTCTTAGAAACAATTATTATAGAGGCCGTGCAAGTAGCAGAGATAAGAAAAAAATGTTATTGTGTGTCAAAAACATGTGTGTCATGTCAACAAATCACTAAATTTGTTTACGTAGTCAAAAACAATGAATGGAGGCGACTTTGTAGACGGCGACCCATTCATTTATTACTTTCGAAAATCGGAAGATCTACAAAGGTGAACACTGATAACATTGATAGTGATACAAGTTGTGGTTTAAAAAAATGGTTACTTAAAATGTTGCATAGCATTGTCCCGCTGGCCGGTTTCAAAGCGGCAGTTTATTAAGCGTACGCGCCAGGCCCGTGACCCATACGCTGAGTCGTGTGTTTTAGCAAAAATCGCGTTGTATGGTGGCCCGGCGTGATGTGTTCGTGCGTTTGAGCGTGGCCATGAATGGGTGTCATCCATTAATCCATCTTGTTGCCTGTGTTCTGATTCTAATTTTATTACATGTTCAGCACACTTACGCCAGTCATTCGGACTAATAGATGCGAATGCTTGTTTCACTTTTGACTCCATTTCCTTAACTGAACCTTTTACATTTTGGCTGGCAACTTTCCTCTTTGCCATACTCCATATCATTTCAATCGGATTTAAGTGGCAATGGTATGGGGGTAACCGCAATACTTCGTGCCCATTAGCTTTTAACAGCTCATCAATATAATAAATTGGTTCAGGTTTGTTACGTCGTGCTAAGATTAAAAGTTCAAGTCTGGATAATTCTTCTTCCCACGGAATGTTATTTGCAGTAAGCCAATCACGGAGTTCCTGTTTCTTCGTTTTGGTATTTGGAGCCTTATTAATCTGAATAGTATGGTAACTTGCATTATCCATGACTATTATGCTTGGTGTATTCAAATTAGGCAGTAGTTTATCTTGAACCCACTTAGAAAAATTGGTAGAGTTCATGTCATCATGATAATCAGCGGACTTTGACTTGCTGCCAAAGATTAAAAAAGCATTACTTACAAACCCTAATTCAGTACCCGCATGCACAATTACGTACCGTTTGCCTTTCGATATATTAGTGACCATTTTAGAAGTGGATGCTGTTGATGGATCTTGCCAACTTTTGGTTGGTTTGTAATTAACATGAATATAGGTCTCATCTAAATATACAATTGGCTTTCTTTCCTCTAAAGGCATATTTCTATATTCTGTAATTTTCCTGATATATTTATGTCTTGCTGCAGCAATATGATCTTTTTCCATTAATATGGTTCTTTCTTCAACATTTTTTTTGAAGCAAAATCCCATGTCATGTAGAATTTTACGTAGTGTTTCATAACCACCATCAAACTGTATAGATAGCCGCAACTCATTTAGCAGCTTTGTAATTGTGGGAGCTTCATTTCTTACTAAGTAAAATGAATTTATTAGGTTTCGTATGGCAACCTTATCGAAATCATCAATATTTCTCTTTGTAGCACGGCACTTGCGTTTCTTGCCAGGAGTTACCCAAATCCCTGAATTTGTATTACCTTCGTGCTTGATTTGGCGAATTGTTCTTATGCTAATACCAGTCATTGAACTGATTGTTTGCAAGTAGGTCGCTTCTGTGCTGACGTTTGATTTATCCAGTTCTGTGATCTTCTGTACAGAATTTGTGATTTGAATCTTAACAGCTTCAGTTAAATCATCTGAAAAACGAATTCGTAAGCTTAACCATACAATAATATTACTGCGTTTCATCCTAATCTTTCCTTAATTACATTATTCCATGAAAACAATGTAAAAAAAGCAAAGTAATCGCATTAAAATATCAAGAATTTATAGTATACTTACTCGTAGAGATTAGGATTTCATGTAAACATTGCTGTTTTTGCTCACGGACGGACTCCATTTCTTCTTTTACATTTTGGAAATGAGTTATCATCTTAAATATAAGTTCTCTGACTTCCCGTTTAATAGTTTTACCCATTTTTAAAAAAGGATTCGTTAAAACTGTGAATTATATTTTACGAACTATCAACTCATTCAACTCAATGACACTCAATGACATAAACAAAATGTTGCCACAGCGTTATTTTTCTGTGTTGCCAATTTACAGTTTATGCAGAGTTATCGTGGGACGATTCTAGTGAGTGTTCAGTTCAGACCGCTCCCCACTCATATTTTGTAGTGCGCTCGCATGTGGCTCCACACTCGCGTTCGCGGTTTCGCGGCGCGATTCACGCACAAGTGGGGAGGGGCATTTAACGATTAACATCTCAGCAGGCCTAGCCAAGATGCACAGAGAACCCCCTATAGAGTACCAGTGTTGTTAATTTTATTCGCGTTACGAATCACCAAAACATGAGGCTCAAGGAGCGGGCGGGGAAGGTGTTAACGCGCTACGATTGGTCGTTTCGGCGGACGGCGGGCAGTCGCGCTGTTACATAGGGATGGGACACGTCTATTACCGAAATTTATATTACCGGTTCTGGTTACATTTATTACCGGAAATTACAATTAGTAGGTATCGATAACAATGCATAATCTAAAACTGTACATACATTTTACTTGTTAAAATACTCAATACGCAATCAATTAAAAATAAAATTAATAAGATATCATAACATTGTCTTCCTGTTTTTTAATACACTAGGGAGTTAATGATAAAAGTGGTGGTTCGAATTGAAAGTTACGTTAATGTATACTTCGAACTTTCATAACGAATTCCTCCGAATTGCATTTCCTCCGAGTTCATCATGAGGTCTATCTTTTGGTACTGGATCCAACTGCTCACCGAGAGGATCCTAAAAAGCCAACACAACATATCATTATCTCTAACGAACTCCAAGTTCCCTTGCACTTCCTCCGAGTTCATCATCAGGTCTATCTTTTGGTACTGGAACCAACTGCTCAAGTGCTCACCGAGAGGATCCTAAAAAGTCAACACAACATATGTCACTATCTCTAACCAACTCCAAGTTCCCGTGCACTTCCTCCAAGTTCATCATCAGGTCTATCTTTTGGTACTGGACCCAACTGGTTACCGAGAGGATCCTAAAAAGCCAACACAACATATCGCTATCTCTAACCAACTCCAAGTTCCCGTGCACTTCCTCCGAGTTCATCATCAGGTCTATCTTTTGGTACTGGAGCCAACTGCTCACCGAGAGGATCCTAAAAAGCCAACATAACATACCACTATCGCAAACCAACTCCAAGTTCCCGTGCACTTCCTCCGAGTTCATCATCAGGACTATCTTTTGATACTGGACCCAACTGCTCACCGAGAGGATCCTAAAAAGTCAACACAACATGTCACTATCTCAAACCAACTCCAAGTTCCCTTGCACTTCCTCTGAGTTCAACATCAGGTCTATCTTTTGATACTGAACCCCACTGCTCACCAAGAGGACCCTCAAAAGCGAATACAACATATAACTATCTCAAACCAACTCCAAGTTCCCTCACACTTCCTGCCGATTGGCAAATATTACATCGCTTACAAAGTTTAGTTAAAACAAAACACGTGCTCCCGGTAATAAATTAAATCGCCATGAGCACATCACTAATGGTCGTAAGAACGGAATGGCACATTGCATTTTTGGTTTGATGAAAAGGGACAGAATAGAGAAGGGGGCGTGACTGTCGCCTCAACCTACTTATCAGTGACCAAGACCAGTTTAAGTTGGCCCCGGATGGCTCGGAATAAATTATAAATATGTCTTACCTGTGGAATGTAATTCCGTCTGATTTTAAATTTAATCTTCTTGTTGCCTTTCCACACCATTTCACACTACACGTGGACATTTTACAGGCATAAATTCACTTACTCGATTTTTTTATTAGTAAAAACGTGCGGTCCTTACGGGTCTGTTACTTGGTCGCAACTGAACGGGCACGGCTAGCGCTCGCGCATATATGGGTATGAAAAATTATAAAGACGGGCGCGCGCGAGTCGCCTTATAATGGACGTCTATAGGTGGTTGGTCTGTGCCAAGATGGCATTCTACAATTGTATGTATAAGCTAAGCGATAAGTCACGTGACCTTAATAATGTATGGAAATGGTCACGTGACTTTTCGCTCGAATCTGTCATTCATACATTTATTACTTACTATTGTCGTCGCAAAAGCATCATGCCGGTCGGGCAATAAAAACGAGCTGTCAGAGAGATGCGGCTAAAGTCGATATTTCTTATCGATGAACCGCGCTTGTTCTATGAAACAGTACTATGCATATGCATGGTAGTTATAAGTAGAATTAATTCCTATATTTATAAATATTTATTTATTAAGTAGTATGTAGTATATTTAAGCCGTTAGGTTTGATGTTTGAGTTATTTTAGAATTAGAATAGGTTATTATACAATTACCTAAACGGTTAATCATAATAGCGGTTATTACTATCTACTTGGTATTTTCTTATTGTAATGTTTGTTATTGTTGCAATATATTTAGTATACACATAAATATACCGCTTTTAGTGTTATTTTCGAATAAAGGTAATTATTATAATGACCTAATTATGTAACGGTTCTTCAAAGATAGTAGATTATTATAGCGGTCGTTATGAACTGTAATTAGTGATTCCTGAACTGTAATTAGTAATGTTATCATGGTATTTTGTCATTGGTTCTTAAAATCAATATAATTAGTATCCACATGTATATATGTAAATACTGTAAAATGCCTCACGGATATCATAAGTGCCAATCAGTTGAGAAATGGAGACCATATTTTCTAACGTGCAGTTGTTGAAGTTGAAGGGCGATATTAACGCGCAAACTCGGAGCGTTATCTATAACGTTCTATCAATTTTTAACGAACTGAAATGTGATCCAACAAAACTTCATCGGTTGAATCTTAATACACCTCAAGATATTACGGCGTATATATGTGGAGTAGGAGTGAGGACCGTCGGAAAAATCAAGAGGGAAGTTTTACAAGACGGGCTACCATCTACACCAAGGAAGACGTTCACGGCTCCAGCAACAGTAACACATTTGGACGACTTCGACGTCGATGTGCTGAAACGCATAGTGTCGTCATTTTATGACAATGGAGAATATCCCTTTATTACGACATTTTCTTTTATATTCATATTACCTACACACACTTAAATATAATTTTATTACGAAAATCATCACGTATGTACTAATATTTTTAAGAATGAGTTTAAACTAATCCACCAAACCAAATATGATTGCTGATAACGCCATCGATAATGTGCGAAGGTTGCGGCACGCATCCCTACAAGCAGGTAGCAAAGGGGGCGTAGCCGACCCGGTGATTTATGGCCCGGTCGGCATTATGCCTTTGCGACGACAATAGCGACCCGCCCCGGCTTCGCACGGGTACTATACCTACATAAAAACCTTCCTCTTGAATTACTCTACCTATTAAAAAAATCTCATCAAAATCCGTTGCGTAGTTTTAAAGATTTAAGCGTTCAAAGGGACATGGGATTTTATACTATGTACCTAGTGATGATACGATTGTAGAATGGCTAGGCCCGCTGCATACCTTGTGTCTCATAAACTTGTTGCTCTCAGTCTCGAGTAACGCCTCCGACACTGCCAGCTGGACGGCCAGGAAGCCACTCCGGAGGTGCCTGTTGTTCGGGAGGGTGCTCCGCACCGTGGCGTTGATACTCTTGGCCAGACGAGCTAGCTCCGTTGAGCGGATGCTGAACTTCCATACGTTTCTTTCCTGGAAAAGTTTTGTCAAACATAACTTTTCGCCCGCGGACTTTGTTTAGTGTAAGGCCCACCTCTCACGAGGCTATTCAAATGGTACGCGACTGAGACGCAAACCAAGTGTCGCCTACCGGTATGCTGCTCGTTTGCGCACACGGTGCTACGCTAATAAGACTATTTTGCATCAGTTGCGGAACAACATTCGTGTGACAATGTCTAGTGACTCGAGTGATGAAGACAATAATATATTTTGCTGTATATTTATTACAAAAACAAGCGGAAATATAAAAAACGATGCTGGGTGCATTCGTACACCTTTTAATAATTTAAGTATTTTTATAAATATTGGATGTCATAGGCCCGTCTCTCACGAGGCGACTCTCAAGCGATTTGCGTTTCATACTCCTCGCGTATATATATATCCTACGCGTCGCTTGTGAGTAGCCTCCATATTGATTCACGACCTTGCGCACACGACGAGACGCGTCTACGAAAGCTATGTCAAAGTGTCGCTATAAATCAAACTTTAGGAAATCTGTCACTGCTTGTAATTTTGACAAGGTTCTAAAGTGGCCTTGTACCTACACAAACACGCGGATCACCCGCAACTACTTTACATATTCTGTGCCGCAACGGACGCCCGCCTCAATGACATTGTATAGACAACGCTAACTGGTACTGGCGCGTGCGACGGGCGTTAATCCGCGCGGCGGGTGTCAGCTCCGTGCGCTTCGGCGGGCACAAGCTCGCGGACTTGTTTCTTGAATTCAGCGCGAAGTTAGGCCCGTCTCTCACGAGGCGACTCTAAGCGATTTGCGTTTTATACCCGTATCTTACGCGTCACTTGTGAGTAGCCGCCATATTGATTCACGACTTTGCGCATACGACGAGACGCGTCGACGACGCGTTTGATATCAGTCGCTCGCTACTGTCGTGCTGGTCGCACGCTACTCGAGTCGCATACGCGTTGCAGACGAAATGGCAGCGGCGGAACTTATTAATGTTCATTTCGTACAGGAGGTGGAAAAATATGCACGTTTGTACAATTATAAGCTGCCAGAGTATGTCAGAAAAGAGTATGTAACAGAAAAGGCGTGGATTGAGATTGGAAAAAGAAACTTAAATTATTAAAAGGTATACGGATGCACCCAGAATCGTTTTTTATATATTCGCTTGTTTTTGTAATAAATATATAGCAAAATATTGTCTTCATCACTCGAGTTACTAGACATTGTCGCACGAATGTGTTCCGCAAACTGATGCAAAATAGTCTCATCAGCGTAGCACCGTGTGCGCAAACGAGCAGCATACCGGTAGGCGACCATGGTTTGCGTCTCAGACGCGTAGCATTTGAAAAGCCTCGTGAGAGACGCCTAAGGCGTGCGCCGGTCACGGGCGCCCGTCGCGGGACTCCCTGGCCCGCGGCGGGTGTCCGGAGCGGGACCCGCGAGCGTGCGCACGGCGGGCATCCCCGTAAGGCCGTGGGTTTTCAGGATGCTTAGCCAAGTTGCCAAGCGCTAGCGCTTAGTAGCGTATCGTAGTTTTTCCTCTCTGTCACTCTTTCACATTAGTGCGACAAAGACAGTTAGCTACCTTTCGTTTACGACGCCGACGACGACGTTCCAATGCTTTGTTCGCGAAAGTTTGAGGGTGGTTCCGGGGTGGTAGGGAGGGGTCGCCGGCCTGAAAACCCACGGCCTAAGCTAGTAGGCCCCATATCATACCTTTTCTTTCCACACCACCCAAATAACATGATTTTTCAACACCTTCCCTTTCGATATTTCATACAATTGCTCATTCAGATGTTGTTCAGAGGATCCTGTCATAAATTCTGAAAGAATAAATTGTCTGTTAAGACTACTTGATATCAATAATAAGATATTTATCAACGAGGGTTTTTAGATACTTTTCTGCCACTATGGGGAGGTGAGATAGCAGCAGTGAGCGGAAGGTTTAACGAACTGTTAAAATAAAGATGTAGTGAGAAATGACTTGCCTTCGGAAACGTTCGTCAACGTCATGCTGTTTCAGTCTATCTCACTGAGACTGACAGTAATAGCTGTCATGCTACTTCAGTCAGACTCGGTGACACTGCCTGAAACAGCATGTGTTTACGAACGTTTCCGAAGGCAAGTAATTTCTCACTACACCTGTACGCGCATTTAATTTTCAATACAAATTGATAGGTTTATTTATGCAGCGAAACTACTGGATCGATTGAGTTGAAATTTGGTACAAACAGCAACACTCCTAACGGACCATTAAAGACAGAGCAGAGAGAAAATGAAAGAGATAAATATAGTTATATTATGTCAACTTCAAATTAAATAATACACGTGTTAGCATTCCCTTTAAATCGAGATGTATTTTGTTCATTCTAATAATTTGAATATTTGCTTGTTAAAATCCTCGTGTTTTTAAATAAATCAATCTAGTTAAATTGTTAAAATAGATGAATAGTTAGTATTTAATCAAAAAAATATATAATATCCGGTATGGCGGTAGGGCGCGCAGGCAGCCGCCGCCATTCAGGGTAGTTGCTTTCGACCGTACGGTTGTACTTTGTGCTAATTTGAATGTAACGTTTAAAATCATTGTTTGATGGATAAAGAAACGTATTATACAACTTGAGTGGTTTGTATCATTTCTCGGAGCTCCTGTCACAGTCAGAAGTGGTAAGAACGTTGGAAAAAACACAGAGGTATGTAATTAATACTATTTTTGTATATAAAACACGCATTGGATATGCTGTGGCAGTATTAGTTTGTGAATCAGACCTACTACAGTGCGATTTATGATATTCAGATTACAGTTACTAGTAACCGTTGCACCCTTAACCCGTTAATATGCACATCATCTATAGATGTCGTCATTCTCGGCTAAACGGCGCCTTAACCCAGAGTTTTTCGTGAACGCATTAAGATAAATAAAGTGCAATACACTTACGTGAAGTTAAAGAATAATTCGTACTGCTTAAGTCACAAATTGTATCAAAACAATGTACGAGAAAATATCGGTCGTAAAATGCTAGTGTATTTATTTCATATTTCACTGATAATTGGCAGTTTACTAAAGTGTGGCGAAACAAAATTAATAAATTCACTAGTTTAATTTACTTGCGTTAATGTTTTGAGAAGGTGAATGTCCCAGTTTGTAATATTTTAATTACCTATATTTATAGTTATAGTTAGTGTCTCATGAAAGTTTAAATTTAATGATTGTCACGTTGTTAATCAACATGTATAATAGTGGATTATGATTAATGTCATACTTCCTATATATTCGCATACAAACTTTTATCAGACAATGTATGCTGAATTTCTTTGCCGATTGTACTTGCTGCTATTTATCTGTATGCGCCAGGTGTAAGATAAAGTATCTAAACTATAATTAATAATTAAGTAACCGATTTGCTGCGCTGGGGTTGTATGGAATATATCGCTCTTTAGCGATGGGCCTGCGTGTTATTACCGGTAATGTTCTTTTTTTCCAGTTGCTATTTCCATATTTCACTTTTTGTGGTGCACAACACAGTATGTTCTTGCTTATTTATGAACCTACAAAAAAAAAAAAATCAGGTGTATTTGCTGGCAAGAAAGAATAAAATTACTAAATATGTCTTTTGTTCTTTTCCCTCTTTCTCTTCCTATTAATAACCCTATCTCGTGTTACTTGTATAACTAACAAATCAAACGATGACCGATAATTACACCACATTTATACATAACATTATTTGAACGTTATTATTATTCACATTTACATTATACATTGAACGAATTCCGTAAATGCGCTGCGTAGTTTCCACTCAAAATACATATTCAATGTCGTCTGACGATGAGTCGCGATACACACCTCCTCCTAGGAGCATGCCCATACGAACGTCACGTAGCCCTAAACGCCACAAGGGCCCCAAAGCTCGACGACGTTCGATCACAAGACTAAATAAGAGACAAGAAGTGCGATCTTCCTATCGTAGTCGCTCCCGTCATCGTAGGCCGAGATCGAGCCGCAGTAATAGTAGCGAGAGCGATGCTAGTTCAAATGATACAATCAATGCGGAATTTCACCGACGTAACCGTCGCCGTCGTTCGCTGAGAAGACGTCAGCGTCATCACCGTGGCCGTACACTAGATGATACTGACAGTAGTAGTTCTAGCCGCTCTCCACGGCGCAACAGAAAACGGCTTTATAGCTCAGATTCCCTAAGTTCGCGATCGTCATCAGCTAGGAGTAGTCTGCCAAAAACTAGGCGTTACTCTACTCGCCATGGTAAACGGAGACGACACCGTTCCGAATCAGAGGGTAGCCGAGAGACTGGATTTCTCAAGAAGTTTGCTAAAATTATAGCAAATAAGGGAAATCATTTTGAAGGTGCCCACAATGTCATTCCTCCCTTCGACCCTGATACGCACGCGCAGACTGCCTCGAGTTGGATCCGGAAGGTGAACGAGACAGCGAGAATATATGGTTGGAGTGAAAGGCAGATAATTTATTACGCTATACCGAAGCTGGCAGGGAACGCAAAGCAATGGTATCAGGGGAGAAGTACAGTTGACTTAACATGGAGAGAATGGCAAAGGAAGATTAAACGTGCATTTCCTGATGACAGGAATTATGCGGATCGTTTAGGTGAAATGCTCAGTAGAAGAAGCAAACGTGAGGAGACCCTGGAGGAGTATTTCCATGATAAGGCGAGACTTGTAAAGATGTGCGGCTTGAAAAATCGAAATGCCGTAGACTGCATAATTAGTGGTATTTTTGATCATGGTATACGGCTCAATGCTCAGGGCTCAAATTTTAGTAGGCCGTCACAACTACTGAAATACTTACGTCGTATATCCAAAAAAATCAATCCCATTCCTAGGAAGGAAGGCCAATTTACAAGAAACGAACAGCAAGATCGTGGTGTAACCAGCCATAATAACACCAAAAATAGATTTATTCCACGCGCTCGTGAACAATCAACGAGTAAATATGTACTTCGTTGTTTTAATTGTGATGAAGTCGGCCACACGGCTCGAAAATGTACGAAACCTTTAAAACGATGCGATAAATGTTCGCGCCTGGGTCATACTACTCAAAACTGTAATGGTGGCCAATCGTTTCCTAAACCCCAACAATCCATTGAGAAGGCTGGCGATGGTAAACCGAACAACGCCCAAAGCGTGTTGCAGATAACCAATACCGAGCAAGCGAACAGTAAGTACTTTAAGTCAGTCACTATTAATAATGAGCCCTGTTCTGCTTATATCGATTTTGGTAGCCAGTGTACTCTAATTAAGCAGTCATTGGCTAGAAAACTAGCACTGATAGTCAATACAGCGCATCTCCCTGTTATAAATGGTTTTGCTTTGGGGAGCGTTGTTCCACACTCTAGGGCGACAGTTAATATAAAGGTCGACGCCGTAGATGCCGATGTCGAAGTTTTTGTTATGTCAGATCATTTGCTTAAAACTGATGTTCTTATAGGGCAAACATTAACAGAATTACCGACCGTTGTAGCGTACAAAACCAGTGAACAACTCGCGTTATACTGCGACGACACGAATGTAGAGCGTATCGCTGTCATAAACACCGATGTTGTCAGCATCGCGGGGCTTATGGATATTAATGTACACACGGACAGTGAATACACCGGATCTTTATTTATTCCGGGCAATGCATGCTTAAAGCCCAATAATGAGTACATTCTACTGCAAGGTGTTTATCAATTCCATAAAGGCATAGGGCGTTGTATAATTGTTAATCTTTCATCTAAACCGGTCGTACTCTCCAAGCTAAAATTGCTGGGAAGAGCTGTTAAATTGCCTAGTAGAATACCGTACACATCTGAGGTAGACCAACAAGTTGTTAATAATATCGTCACAAAGTCCGTTAGTCATACCCCATGCACAAATTCTGATCAAAGAAAAGAACCGATTACACTTGATATGCTACATATCGGGCCAAATGTATCAGTAACGGACAAAAATAGGTTACTGACATTATTAAACAAATTTAGAGATTGTTTTGCATTCAACATGCAAGAGTTGGGACTAACCGATATAACAGAAATGACTCTCCGTTTAAATGACAGTACGCCTGTTACCTACCGGCCCTACAGATTACCATATAGTGAGCGCGCTAAAGTTCGTGAGATGATTGGGGACCTATTGGCTAACGAGATCATACGTGAATCTCAATCACCATATGCTAGTCCTATAGTCTTGGTACGCAAAAAGAATAACGACTATAGACTTTGCGTCGACTATAGAGCGCTCAACAAACGTACTATAAAGGACAGCTATCCTATGCCAGTCATAGATGATCAACTGGACCGCCTTAGTGGAAAATCTTTCTTTACCAGTCTGGACTTGGCATCAGGATATTACCAGATCCCGGTGGCGGAGGAGTCGCGCCATATTACTGCTTTCGTGACGCCCGATGGCCATTACGAGTATACACGTATGCCTTTTGGTCTAGTGAATGCCCCGGCGGTGTTTCAAAGCATGATCAATAAGGCACTCGGAGCTAAACGATTTGATCTAGCGATTCCGTACTTAGACGACTTGCTATCGACAGGCGTCTCGTTGGAAGAATCCTTCAGCAAACTGGAATCTATCCTAGAGCTCTTACGCGATGCCGGGCTGACACTCAACCTGAAGAAGTGTTACTTCTTTCAATCGGAGATTGAGTATCTCGGATACGAAATATCCGAAGGAGGGCTCAAACCAGGTAGTAAGAAAACGCAGGCAGTTGCAGAGTTTCCCAGGCCAAACAATGTACACCAGGTTCGACAATTTGTCGGCTTGGCTAGTTATTTTAGACGATTTGTCTATAATTTTGCTTCAATCGCGCAACCTTTAACCAAGCTTACAAAAGCCGGTGTGCCTTGGAAATGGGAAGCTGAGCAAGAAACTGCATTTCAAGACATCAAAGCCAAGTTGATTGTAAGGCCTATATTGGCATTATATAATCCAAGCTATATCACAGAGGTTCATTGTGATGCCAGCAAATTAGGGGTAGGCGGAATATTGCTTCAAAAACAAGATGAGGATTCGCCATTCAAACCCGTGGCATATTTCAGTCGACAAACAACTCGCGAGGAAAGTTTCTGGCATTCCTATGAATTAGAGACGATGGCGGTAGTTCTATCCCTAAAAAAGTTCAGAGTTTATCTTATTGGTTTACAATTTAAAGTCATCACGGATTGTAATGCCTTGCGTTCAACTCTGACAAAGAGAGATCTAATACCTAAAATAGCTAGATGGTGGCTGATGCTACAGGAGTATAATTTCTCAATCGAATATAGACCAGGACACAACATGCAACACGTGGATGCGTTAAGCCGTAATCCAGCTTCGACCTCAAAGAGTCAAGATGAGAATGATTCAGAAAATCAAGACCAGATAGAGATTTTCAACATTACGACCAATGATTGGCTTCACACTGTGCAAATGACTGATCCACGCATCAAGCACATAAAATGTGTCCTAGAAACGAGCGAGGAGGATGTCAAAGACATTACCACTAATTATGTCCTCCGTGATACTAGGGTGTATAGACGCGTGGGCTCTAAACTGAAATGGGTTGTGCCAAGCTCTGCTCGCTGGAAGATATGTCAACTAAATCATGACGAGGCGGGTCATTTCGCATTTGACAAAACTCTAGAAAAGATCCAGGCAGATTATTGGTTCCCTAAAATGAACCGCTTTGTCAAGAAGTATGTCAACGCTTGTATTAACTGCGCATATAATAAAGAATTAGCAGGCAAGAAAACGGGCTACTTGCACCCAATACCGAAAGTGAACGCCATGTTTCATACAATTCACATGGACCATTTAGGCCCTTTTATCAAAAGCAAAAGGGGTAACTCATATATTCTCGGTATAATAGATGGCTTCAGTAAATATATTTTTGTCAAGGCAGTAAGAAATACGAAATCCAAAACAACCATTAAGGTCCTAGATGATATATTTACTTCATTTTGTAGACCGAAAGTGATAATTTCGGACCAAGGTTCCGGTTTTACCTCAAAGGAGTTCAAAGCATTTATTACTAGTATTGGAGTGAAGCATGTTTTAAATGCAGTCGCCACACCACGGGCGAATGGACAGATCGAGAGGTATAACCGGACCATATTGAATTCATTGTCAGCCATGAATCACGGCCTTGATGAGAGAGATTGGGATGTGCACGTTAACAAATTACAGTGGAGCTTGAATAATACGGTCAACAAAACTACAGGGAAAACACCTGCTGAAATTATGTTTGGGCAAAGAACCATCAGTCAAAGTGAAGGTATTATAAAAGGGGCTTTGGATACCGAGGGACAAATCTCGGATATGGAAAGATCAGAACTAAGAAAGACTGTAAAAGAGAGAATAGAAAAACATCAGACAAAAATGAAAGAAAATTTTGATAAAAATAGAGCGTTAACTAAAACTTTTAAGGAAGGGGACTTGATAATGATACCCAATCATAATCCAGAAAAGGGTAAAAGTAAGAAGTTAGCACCTAGGTTTCGTGGACCTTTTCGAGTTACAGCAGTCCTAGAAAACGATAGATATGAAGTATCAAACATTCCAGGACATTCCCAGAAAAAGTACAAGAATGTTTATAGCGCTGATCAACTGAAACCGTGGGTGACAATATGCGTATCACCAATTGCAAGTGAAATTAGTGACAATACTGATACTGACTCTAATGATGACTGATTCTTGTGGCGCTCTTTCTAAATAATTTAGTGTTCTAATATATGCATATTTTAATTAAAAATATTTTAACCAAATGTATTTGTTATCTTATCGTATAATTAATCGACACTCTACATAGATATATACCTATATAATATTGAGTGATGTAATCCAATAGTGTCCATTCCTGTCCTCCCAGTTACAGCATAGAGGCAGATGGATACCAGCTGGGTGATCGGATATAACCTAGCATTAAAAATGTATGCAAACCTGCACAGTACCGGTGGTGATTATTGGGCCTTCGGGTGGCCACATATTGATCAAGTTGTGAAGCTGTGGCTTTCGGATGGCCGAATGGATACTGAGAGTGAAGATTGGCCTGCGGGTGGCCTATGAGATATTATGGTACATAGGCCTGCGGGTGGCCTACAGCAAATGGAAAGTGAAAAAGTGATCAAATTGTGTAACAAGTTCAGTAGTACGCTTTGTGTGTTCAGTGTTTTGATTATTTAGACTAATATTGTATTGATTTAATACCGAATTCATTAATTGAAGAACAGCTTAATCGGTTAAGTTGGCAATTGAAATAAATTTAAGAATTTAATATAAATATGTAGATTACGTCTTTGAACGATGTATATTATTGTAATAAGAACATGAGTTAACAATTGTTAAATAGATATTTTTTATGGGTATGAGGTCACACCCCCAACTGGAATGGCCGAATCAAGGGAATGAGGACATTCCAATTGCAGGATGACCGACTGTTAGCATTCCCTTTAAATCGAGATGTATTTTGTTCATTCTAATAATTTGAATATTTGCTTGTTAAAATCCTCGTGTTTTTAAATAAATCAATCTAGTTAAATTGTTAAAATAGATGAATAGTTAGTATTTAATCAAAAAAATATATAATATCCGGTATGGCGGTAGGGCGCGCAGGCAGCCGCCGCCATTCAGGGTAGTTGCTTTCGACCGTACGGTTGTACTTTGTGCTAATTTGAATGTAACGTTTAAAATCATTGTTTGATGGATAAAGAAACGTATTATACAACTTGAGTGGTTTGTATCATTTCTCGGAGCTCCTGTCACACACGGGAATGTTGATCGTTCGCACTGTTCGCAACTTGGTCGAATAATACAAATCGGGTTCCGAAATCTTACGAGACTAGTATCACGACTTCGGCCGAACTCTGCTAACCAATGGGGCGAGCATTGCTACGGTTAACCAATGATCGCTCGCGGTTTCTTCAGAAGGTGTCATTACCATGGTTACGTAATAACAAAAACGTTTAACCAATGACTGATTACGAATTTTCCGGAAGCTGACGTTACTATAGTTACGTTATAATATATAACATCCGCTTTAGTCCTGGAGACGTCAATCTAACTTCAGAGCCGGTAATTTGACTGCTAAGCTGCTACGTAGAAATTTTCGTTCATTTTCCTTTCAACGGCTGTCACTGTCAGATATTTTTTCAAAGTTAGAATTTCAGCCAGAAACTATCAAGTCTCTATTAAACATTTGTATGGCTACTGACAGATTAAAGGATTATAGGTAGACTGTCAAACGTCTATCTACCATATTTCCACAAAGGTTACATAAGTATTCAACTAACGTCAACAAAGAGATGTGATGAATTATAATAAAGACAGCAATAGCATTTGTCTCTGTCAATGAAAAAATATCCTCGTAAGGCCCACCATACTATTTTCTTTGAATCTTATTTTGAACCTTGCCTTGTAAGGAATAGTGGTGAACTTCGTTTGTTTGAGAAAACGACCAAACAAAGTAAATGCGACTTTATTAAGTTTATAAAAGGTTTAAATTTCATTGAATTGGAGTGTACATTGTAATGTACATTGGGCCTTACAAGGATATGCATAATGGGTAATATTTGGCTTACGTAAAGTATTCAACTAACGTCAACTAAGAGATGTGATGAATTATAATAAAGACAGCAATAGCATTTGTCTCTGTCAATGAAAAAAATAATTTAAAATTGCCCGATAACATAGCTATTTGTAAAAATATCTTGATTTGGAAAAATACCTCGCCTAAAAATACCTTGCCTCGTCAGATAAATCATGAAATCCGATTTGAAGAAACCGTGATTAAATTACTAAACGGTTTTAGACAAATCTATGAAGAACTGTCGTTATCCAGTTTCCACAAGGAACAACGACATCTAGCGTCTAATCATGGCCGATAGCTAATCCTTAATTTTCGTAGACGAAGGAATTTTTATTATGTCAACTAGTTTTCAAATACTGAAATTTTGACGCAACAAAGATTCGATGACATAATATCATCGGGGACCATCGGAAATGTCGCGATCGTGCCTACTAACGAAAAATACCGAACCCATAATATTACACGACCAAATTGCATCCTTTGCCAAGTGGCTCAACATTCCTATGTAACTGACACGTGACTGTAAGTGTGATTCTCTTTCATGCAATATTTCCAATTTCTGAAGTGTATACTTAGCTGTGTTGCTGTTTGTACACAGTTAACTACTTAAAATGTGGTACTAATTAAATGGTGGCTACTTTTGGGGAGTAAATGGGTCAAACCTAAAATCATGTTACGAGTCTTTCCGGTGGACATTTTTAAAGTTAATGGCTATGAGAGTTATATTTCTTATTAAACCCTTATTGTCATTTAAAGGCACTCCTTTCCTATTGAATTGTATGATAAAAATTACGACTACACTCCTACCAGTTGCTTACTATTGGCCACAGGAAAGAGGGGATCTACAGTTCAGCTGAACAAGCACTTTTTCTTTCCTGTGGTCGATAGTTAACAGCCTGTGGACAGATAGTAATGATTTTTATCATATAAAGCAATGTAAAAGGACGACTTCTTAATGAAGATTAGGCTTTCATAAGAAAATCAAGCTTTATAGGCCTTAACTTTTAGATTGTACACCGGAAAGACTCCGAACATGGGTTTGCGTTTGACCCAAATTAGAAAATTAAAAAAATAATTGCAATCTGTATCATGTGATATGTCAGATGAAAGGGCTTAGTGTGAGGATTAAATATTTGAGCATTTTCGAGCAATCATCGACTTTAATACATGAGTAACCGGGTTCGTTCACGTTAGTTATAATTCTAAAACATTTTCCAGTTTGTTGACTTTTTTTAACTCCGACTACCTCCTCATTCCATAGTCGATAAATAGGTATCGTTTATCCCTTTTCGTCTTATCTATATTTATTTCTATAAGACGGAAAGAGAAAAAATGATACTTAACTTGGTTGACTACAGATACGGGCATGATATAAATATAACTGATATAAGTAATACATCAAAGTCTTACTTTTTTTAAGTTTGACAGCCACTTTCTCCATAATAGCTTTGTATGGTGCGGTATCGGGCGTATAGCCAACCTGCAAAACATGAATAATTCATAATTACAATTTATAGGTTGAGTAAAAAGTTTAGAACCTACTTATATGTATAAGTAATAAGTATATAAGAGCACCTAAACACGGCTGTTAACCTTTCGTACTCGTATGCTTAGTAGCAGATCTGCTCCATTACAATTTGACTACCGTCAAGCAGTCTAATCAAAATTTAACTTTAAGTGAAGTCGGGTAATTTCGAATGTCAGAAATACTCGGATAATTTCGGAAGGGGAATCTTAATATGATGGAAGTAATGGTGATTTTTATGTTTCTATCGCAATTAGACAACTTTTGAAATTGTCCGACTGCACCTTAGGTACCTACTGATTAATCAAGGATCAGCATCTCTCAAAATAAATGATGATGAAATGACGGTGCAAGTTTATAAAATATGATGGTAATAGCGTTGAAAATTTCCGGATTAAATCCCGTTTCTTTCCAAACAGCTTGTTTTTTTCCGGATTTTTTCGAAAAAATTAATGAAATTTTTCAATTTAATTTTCAACTCTAAATCATGGAGAAGTGGGTCTAATTTTCACTTATACCAGGAGAACGCGATGTCACCGAGGAGAAATCAATTGAAACAGATGGAAAAGAGTGACAGTGATAGTGACATTGATTATTTCTGTAAAACCCCGAAAAAAACGGAAAAGATCGAAATTAAAACATAAAATATTGAATATGAGCACCAGACGTACCCTACATTTTGCCTCCCTTCTTTTTGGAGTTATCCATAAACAACAACCATCATACCTATTTGATAAACTTACGTTTTCCGAACGGCCAGTACGTGGTGCGTGCAGACTTATTGGTACACAACATAAAACGACCGCTTTCCGTGGTAGCTTTCGATACGCTGCCACGAAATGTTGGAATAACCTGCCACCGCCAATCAGAAATTGTAAATCCATTGCATCTTTCAAAAATAACCTCAAGAAGTATTTAACTGGACAACTTTTGTAATTTTAAGATTATCGTTTTTTTTTTTAAATATTACACACATGATCTCACTATTCTGACCACATAGTTTTATATTGTTAGATTTGTTAATAAATTAGATTTTAAAGTTGTGTTTACCAAATTTATTGTACACTTTGCCATTATGTTTTTAAGACAATTATGTTAAGTCCTACATTATGTTTATCTTCTACATTGTACACATTTACCGACTCTTGTTACTGTTTTACCTATTTTTCTAGTTATTTTTATTTTTCACTTTTCAGCTCGGTTGCCCTGAAAACCAGCGTCGTCGTGTCATCTGACACGACACATGCTGAGTGGCATCCTTTTTGGTGTTCAAATCCTTACTGTTTGATACTTGTATTTATTGTTCTGTATTGTATGACCACCAAATAAACCATTCTTATTCTTAAATTTTCATACATTCCCGAAAAAAACAAATTGGTTTTTTCCGACATTTTCAACGATTCCTAAGATTCACCATTTTGTCATGTATTTAAGGCTCCTTTCTAAACTGTCAAATGTTCATAGATACAGGCAAGTATAGTGATAGTTGTGTACCCGAGTGCCAGCGCTCAGTGACGTCATAATGTCGCCACTCGTGAGCGTCGCGTGCGCAGTGTCCTGTAGCGGCGTGAGGAAGACGGGCTTCGCCGCGAACACGGCCAGCAAGAACAAGATGCCAGCGAACACTGTCTGGACTACTGCACGCTGCCATCGCCTTCTGGGGAATAAATAAATTGAGGGTTTTCAATATTTTTCCTGCCACCAGAGGGCACTACGTAGGCATCACCTACTACGAAACCTCGAAGCCTACGAAGCCTCGCTGACTACGAAACGCCAGAGAGAAATACGAGAAGAAAACACCTACACTGTAAATTACAGCCAAAACTTAAGGTCCCAAGTAACAAAAGCGAATCTAAAAAGGGGATATTAGATATCTAATAGACTTTGATTTGATTGTCTACCATAAGAGTAACATTGCCCCCAAGCTATCTTCAATAACGCTTATAGATAGTCTATAGTAAAGTGGGCACAACCTTGTAACTATTCATAAGTCTCCCTCTAGAAACCACGAATAGACAGAGTTAAGAATTAAACATTTTCAAGTAGTCTTAAGGCATTCTTCTAGAGTCTTTCTATACTATTTATAGACCACGATATGCACTAGTAGATGGTTAATAGATAAGCTTGAGAGCTAAACAGAAGTATTTACCTGAGAAGTTTTAAAACCGAATTAACTCAACCCTGCCAACCTTAAGAAAGATTTTAATAGAAATAGACAACGATACGTATAATGGCGCACATCTCAAAAGAATAATGCTAAGGTAATATTACAAAATGGCGTGACAAATTTCTAACTTCTTATTTCATGGGCCTAGTTTTCATCGGCTAATACTGATACTTAAACTTGCAAAACTTGGTGCGGATGAAAGTCTCTCGCTCAATTTGTGTAAAACTCTCTTTAAATAAGAGCGCCCGCTTGAAATATAATATTTAATAAAATATTAACCAAATATAAAAATATTAAAAAAAAAAAATTGTGTTTATAAGTTTAAGCCATTTGTTTCATTCATAATATAGTATATTAAAAAGTATAGGACGATTTGTTACAGAGAATATATTCATAAAAGTACAAAAACCAGCCAAATAATAGTTCGCTACAATAATTTCACAAAATATTAGACAGTAAAAATGGCGTCTAGTTAAACTTGTCTAGAAAAATGATTTCTTTAAAACAAACTTTCTAAAGAATAATCTGTAGTATAGCTCTAGTAAATGACAAGACTATTTTTACTTGTTGCAAACCAAACTTCCTAGTCGAGGAATAAACTGGTTTATGAGTGGTTTAAGATTACCTTCTTAAAGATTTTTTTTTTCTTATTTGTTGACAATATGAAATAATGTATAATCGCAACTTCGCGGTATCCACGCTTTGGTGTATCCACGGTTCACGCGGCCGATTTGTAGCAGTTTTAACGTGTTATGTTTAGTTTTATCAGTGTATTTGAAGAGGGCAAAAGTTTATTTTTTGTGGATCATATTAAATTAGGTAGATTAGATATATCTAAATTATCATATTCGTACCTATCTGTATAAAGTTTTCCCGATTTCTAAGAATGAACATTTGACACGCATTGTTTATTTATTTATACGTAGATGGAACCATTTCGTAATTAAAATTATTGTCTAATCTTTATTTATTATTTTAATAATCTTACCCGCTTAATTCATGAGTCGCAAATCAGAATCGGAACTCCTTCTCTGTATTTTCTTCTATTTTTAAATATTTGCTGACTCTCCGACGAAAGCCACCAGATCTTTTAATTTGTTTTACTGTCTCCATTGCATAAAGCCAGCTGAGGCTGAGCTTAAGCAAATAAACACTGGAACCACTATTTCACTAACATATTATTAGACTTACTGAAAGATATCTACAAAAGTAGTTTATGTAGACTTTAGTCTTTTTATAAACAAACATAAGAGTACCACTAGCTAATACGGAATATCTGTAGAAAGTTAAATCTTAACATTTACCATCTTATCTAATAAAATTCTGGAAAATAGGTACCTTTAGGATTTATTAACTATTTATAGAACAATATGTCCTAAGATAATCGTCATACCTAGAAATGTACTTAAAATACGTGTTCTATAGATCAAATCATCTAAAAACAATCAAATATGAGAAAATATACACTATAAGGATACTTTTTCTTCATAGAAACCATTTATAGAAAGCCCTTATCTAAAAATAAACTTCGAATAGACTATCAAAAGATAAATTCGTTTTAAGCCTTCAGGCCCATGTTACTTGGGGTAGTAAGTCATTGTGCACAGGTCCAGGGTGATCAACTTTATAACAAGCTTCCTGATAAGAGGAAGAATATTACTAGCCCAAATATATTAAAGAATAAGCTAAGAACCCTGTTGTTGCAAGAGTGCTTCTATTCAATCGAAGAATTCTCGAAATACTTTCGTAATCATTGACATGTTTAGATTGTTTAGGGTTAGATAATGGTTAAATGGTATGTTATATTTAGGAAATAGATATAGTCCACATTCAGACACAATTGTTATTGTTCATGAATTAAATAAATACTAATAATAATAATCTGGTCCAAACAGTTGTCAGATTCATACTATTCATAGGAGAAAAATCGAAACCCTTATAGGATCATTCGCGTGTTTGTCTCTCCCTCTCTTACATCCTATTTGCAGTGAAACTACTGGATCGATTGAGTTGAAATTTGGTACACATTGTTAACTACTTTTTAACTCAGACTAGGGATCGTTTATCCCTTTTCGTCTTATCTGTATTTGCCTAGTGCAGGAACCAGGCTAACTATTGTTGTAAACCCATACCACGAATAAATGTCTTATGTCTTATATCTATGTCTTAAGAATACACATTTTTGGACAATTGTAGAGTTTCTAAAAGTTCTTGCAATATATGAGTATTTGATGTTGATGGCAAACAGCCACATGTCTGATGATAAGTGGTAACCGTAGCCTATGGACGCCTGCGATAGGACTATCAGTTTTACAATTGTCGGACTTGTCACCGTGGTGATATAGGAGCCAAGTGCTCATAAATATCGGAAGATGTGCCGTAAAGGTACATGCAGACCAAAAGAGCATTCGCTGTTCTATCCCCCTACTCTACGAAATTCGATCGTTACACGAAACATGATTCGTTGATTTCGTAGAGTGGGGGATAAAACAGCGAATGCTCTTTTGGTCTGTATGCACGTTTTTACATCTTGACAATAGAATTGTGTTCCGTTATTTATGGCCACCCTGTCCGCTCCTATGTATAAGAATAAGATGGCGACTGTACCGTCACCTGTATGAAAATGTATGGAACTCGTGCTCAGTATATCATCTTTCAGTTAAAAGTAAAAAAAAGATAAACAAGTTTGGCTGACTTTCCATGGCATAGCATTTGAAGTCTTTGACACATGTCGCGAAACACGTTCGCAGGCATATTTTTACGTTCATCATCATCATCAGCCTATGATAGTCCACTGCTGGATGTAGGCCTCTCCTATTAACTATGCGTATAGACGCATTAGGAGGTAAATGCCCATAATCGCCACGCTGGGCAAGCGGATTGATGATCGCAGTAATGTGTCCACTATGATGACGCTGCTGCCCATCATCAATGTTTTATGAAATAACTAATGGTAAGCGACACTTCAATCCCTTAGTCGACTCTTACGGAGGAGGAGTTGGGGTGGTGACAAATGTATTCTTACTGCCGTCACCACACGGCACGTTAATACTAATAAAATATCAATAATTTTAACAAAAAGATTATGTGAACTTCAGGTTTCAGGTTTTGATTTAATTTGGTGATAAAACCAAGATTGTGTTCTGAAAGTGCGTGATTATAAAATAATGCAAGTTTGCAGGTTTGCTTACCTTTTTTTTTAACTTTGGACGGAGCAATGGTTTAGGTACTTCATCATCATCATCAGCCTATGTTAGTCCACTACTGGACGTAGGCCTCTCCTATTAACTACGAGTATGCCTACGTATTAGGAGGTAAATGCCCATAATCGTCACGCTGGGAAAACGGGTTGGCGATCGCAGTAAAATGTGCACTATTATGACATTGATGACGCTGCTGCCCATCTTCAATCTTCAATCATCTATTAAAGAATGGTCAGTGACACTTCCATCCCTTAGTCGACTCTTACGACACCCGCGGGAAGAGTTGGGGTACTTGGAGTGATGACAAACGCATTCTTACTGCCGTCGCCACACGGTCAAGTTTAGGTACTTATGTGGTGTTATTTCTACTTACAATCTTTGAACATAGCATTTCCATATCAATAATTTCAAGTGTCTCAGAAATTTTATGCGATAAACCTTCTCTGAGGCAATAATCATTATTCACAAAACTACACCTTTTGAAATGTATTTGGAAATACCATGAATCGGCACAGCCATGGGGAATTTGACTGACAAATATTGACAATTGTTACCAAACTGTCAATCGCTCAAAAGCTAAGGCATTTTACATAATTGATTTGATTCTATTAAAATTATTATCTGTAGGAGACCAAACCAACATTTGATATCAAATAAAATTTGTAAAAAGTACCTACCTGTAAAAGTCCCTAATAAGTTAAAATATCGAATTATTCCTGAAATCCTGAGCTGCCTGAGGGGTAAAACCTCCGTGGCTATAACCTTTGTATAGGTTATAACCTTTTTAAAGGGTACACAAGTTTTACTGGTTTCAAAACTTGATTGTAATCTAATTATTTGTATGAAGCCAAACCACAATACCTATATATTATAATAAAATTCGCACTATATGTACGAAAGTACTAATAGTTAAAATATCTAATAACACGAGAAAGCCGGAGAGGTAAACCTCCGTGGCTTGACCTTTCTGTTAAGTTACAAGACAAACTCAAATCCTAAGGTTATTCAACCAAACTTGCTTCTAAGAACTTAGAACCGATCAGCATCAAAATTGTCAACGAGTTTTTCCTATTATCGGAAAACCAACTGTATGAATCAGATGTGCAAATAATTTCGTACTTGAATTTGGCGTCAAGGTGCTTTAACCATTTATCAAAATATCCTATGTAGGTATAGTACATTACTATAGAGGCTGGGACGAAAGATGTTCCCGGCCGAAGAAATTTTATGCAGGTCTGAGGCAGGCAACACCATTTTTGCGGCCGAGGTATGTATAGTGCTTTTCTCAAACATGGAATGAAATAAACAACAAAAATATCAATTTTATTACATAGTGGCAGAATGTACTATACCTGTGCCACATATTTATGTGGAATGGAATTAAAAAAGAGCACTTTGCCAGCCTAGGCCTTCAAGATTTGTATTAAATTCCATTAACGACCTCTTGTCCTAGCCGCACCTGAAACGTCATATCACACTTCGCAGCCAGCATATTATAAGGAACATAACAACAATATTTCATTGCATGTTTGAGAAAATTTATGGTGAAAAAAAAATTGTACATAGTTAATCGCCTTAATCAAAACAAAAAGCAGGTTTGCGTCAATTGTGCTATGAAAGTTAGTCATCATACATTACAAACATTTGTCCAACAACCTTCGGCAGTAAATAAATGGGGAAAGGAGAGTGGGCAAATTGGCCTATTAACCAATAACGACAAACGATATGTCTCTGGATAGCTTATGTTAAGCTCCGTAACTTTTACTATGGCAGGAACTTCCAAATATGTGTGTGAAGAAACTTAGAAGCACTTAAAAACTGGGAGTTTCAGAGTATTTAACTATCGCAAGTGTTCGTGATTGACAGTTAGTGACAGTCATTATTACTCGTTCCTAATAAGTCTTAAATTAGTAGTGTTTAATTTCCGCAAATGTGTCGTAGTCCCGTAAGATATTCTGTATATATATATAAAAATACATTTAAGGATCATTGGATGTTGTCCAAAAATATTCAAAGGTGAATATTACGAAATTAACGTAATATTCACGAAATGTCTCATTGCTAAATGATTACTTTACCAATAACTTTTTTCTCACAGCTGCTAGACCGTCTCTGCCTAAACAAAAATTGTAGAGTACAAAACAACCTTTCCAAAAATATATATTTTGTTGTTATTGGCTATTAGGCCAGGGTCCATACATTTTTGCCCATCCTCCTTTAAAAGATATAGAAAAGTAGTCGTATTGTTCATCGCTCATAGAAAATATGAATTTGTCGCCCTCTTTCAGTGCCAAAATAATTTAGAGTCATATGATATATATTTCGGCGTAAGGCCCCTTATATCAGGTTCCGGCCGAGCTATAGGGAGATGGTTTAGCTATCTACGCACTTATGCATGTAGGCATGGACTCATAATGAAAACACAACATGAATTAAGATCTTTTTTTATTACTACTCTGGTTCGCAAGAGTTAAACCACAACAGAGAAGAACCAGGAAGAAACTCAGCGGGTTGTATGTTTTAATCTTTTCAAATCATTGGTAATTACAATTTTAGATCATTACAATAGGTACACACTTAAAACACGATTAATTAAAACACTTTAAACAACAACAACAACTAATGGAAAACGACTGGAGAGTTCTAAGTTTGAGTCCATGCTTTACCAATTTCAAAATACAAGAAATAACGACTTTCGTCAGGATGCTAGGAAATAACGATCTGAATCTGAATCTAACGAACTATTGAATCTAGTCAAACTCCTCTTACTCTGGAGTGCACTTAATCAAATCTATTCGCGATCTCAAGATAGACTGACTTAAGGGAAGGAATGATCATTTTACAATGCTTATATATTCGATATATATACCTGTATAGAATCGCCTGTACAACACCTGCTATACGCTGATGACAAAAAAATATTCATAAAAATTAAAGTTTCCTCAGACTGCCATCTATTGCAAAAAACCCTCGATTCATTAGTACATTACTATACCAGAAACAAAATAACGGTTAACGCATCCAAGTGTCAAGTAATAACATTCTCCAGAAAGCTATCACCAATACATGCTCATTACACTATGAATAACATTGTCTTGGAAAGGGTTAATGTAATAAGAGACCTCGGAGTATTATTAGATAGTAAAATGTTATTGTCCGACCATATTGATTCTATAATAAATAAAGCCTTTAAGAACTTAGGTTTTCTAATGAGAGTATGTAAGGCATTTCACGATCCTGACTGCATTAAAGTTGTCTATTTCGCGTATGTACGCAGTATTCTAGAGTACGCATCTAACATATGGTCTCCTCAATATATTACCTACCGCACACGTCTTGAAAGACTGCAACAAAGATTCTTAAAGTACCTTAATTACCGCACTAAACAAACACCTGTCAATTACAGAATTAGCTGTAAGAGGTATAACATGATGAGCCTAGAGGATAGAAGAACAATGTTAGACATGGGCTTGTTGTATGATATGGTCAGGGGTTGTATTGATTGCCCCAACCTTATAGCAGAAATGAAATACTTTACACCTAAATCGAATAACAGACACCAGCGCCTTCTTAGTTTGCCTAACTATCACACTAACTACAGTAGAAATTCTGTCATATATAGACTAAGTAAAACTTACAATGATAATTTTGGCGATATCGATATATTTTTGCATAACAATAAAAAAACATTCAAAAGTTCTATAGCGCATAAAATTAATTGTAGTCTCAATTAGGGTGGAACAAACACAGAAATAGACATGCATACACAAACACCTCACACACGCACACATACACACTCACACACACACACACACACACACACACACATTTAAAGTATTGTTTTTTTAATACCTAGTTATATCTAGTACCTACTAATTAAGCTAATCCGTAAAGTTTCTTCTGTATCAGTCAGGGAGACCTATAATTGGCTTCATAATTGTATCCTAGAATTAGTATAATATTGTATGTCACAGCTGTTGGTCTTCTAATAAAATAAAATAAAAAAATAAAATAATTGGAATCTATTCCAAGTCTAGGCAAGAATCAATCTTTCGAAGTCTAACGCGGGAATCAGAATGAATTGACTTTCCAATATCCATCCATGAACAACGCTAGTGACCTTTTATACTGTCAGGTCATAAACTACCTGCTTCACAGGCGGGTAGATCTCAACCGGATTTTATTATCTATCTGCATGGACTAAAGCAAAGACCACTCGAAGCAAAACAATGCTTATCGTTTTCTAGATTTAGTAACTCTTAACAAATTAATTGTAAACATTGCAAACAAAACTGTTCATCGTAAATAACACAATTCTGGCGTCCGATGACTCGACGTGTCGTACAGGTCTGCGCCAACTGAAGCGCGACTCCGACACGGCCATTCTGACGTGACAAGCGTCCTCGCTTGTGCCTGAAACAAACACGTATACCAGTAATCTTTGTTACCGCTCGGTAACCCTGACTAACATCTGTTTCCGTAAAAAATAACAATTCAACTCAAGGAAAATAAAATTCAACTTTTTCAACTGAATCAAAAATTTCTTCATGTCTTTTCATTAATTCCAGTTTAATGAATCAGAATGCTCTTCAATTAGTACCATCTGGCTTTCATAGCCTCATTTTACGAAAACATTACAATAGAACTCGGAAAAATGTCTCAAGATACTTTTCTTTTAATCGAATTAAACAACACACACAAGCTTACATCATGATTTTTAACTTCTCACAACAGAATCAACAAGATTCTCGGCCAATCCGAATTAGCCATATCACAATCTAGTCACATAGACTCAGGCCCCCGCCGTATTAGTGCCGAGCATTGCGCTCTAAACGACCATAAGGCCACAGTTACAACTACGGCACGTGACTACGGTGCGGCCAAAAAAAATCAAGATGCTTGCTCAACTATATCACTTGTACTAGGTTCAGATTAAGAGAGACAAGTTCCCTCCCAATTTCCCACATTGACATATTTGATAGTGCCAGCTTAATTTCACCAGTTAAAAAAAAAACAAAATTAATTTAAATTAACGAATCAAGTCTCTTGATTGAAATTAAAATAAAAGTCAAGTTTTCTGTCATTCGAAAACTCTTGTGACATAGTCATCAATTACATTCAACAATAATAACTTTTTTCGTGGCATTACCAATTCTAACGCAAAATGGTAAAAAAAAAAGCGAAAATAAAGTTTTAGTTTTCTTAGTAACCGTTTTACGGAAAACAAAATTCTAAGTTTTCAATGAGTACATGTACTCACATTACTCACAGAAAATTAAATAAACCACTTTGTAATTTGAATTTTAACCAGTCATTAACTTCTTACTACTTTACTAACCAGTAACAGACATAGTTCTGCAATAGTCAAATGAAACTGTTCAACAAAAATAACAAATAGGTTACAGTTCTATAAAGTTGGTCTACCTCCATCCGGTAACCAAAACAACAGTTGCTTCCATCCAGCAACAACAAAATTGGTCTACCTCCATCCGGTAACCAAGCCACAATTGCTTCCATCCAGCAATAATTGGTCTACCTCCATCCGGTAACCAAACCAAAAACACATCGACTGATTACACCATCAAACCAAACGCATGCCACCCACAATCGTGGCTGCACGGAGGCGGAAAAATAGATCCGATTTTACACCTACGATTACGAATGACAAAATGGTGTATGCAGTCTGAGAAAACGTAACCAAATTGAATGTAAAAAGTTTCATTATACGATTGCAAACTAAATGACTAATTCCAATAATTATAATCCACAACTTTAATTGAACTAAAGTAGTCAAATTGAAACTATTGACAGCTCAAATAATAAGAAATGACTATCACCACCAACATCATAACCGTCATCATGATCATCATCATGACCACCATCATGACCACCATCATGACCACCATCATGACCTTCATCATGACCTTCATCAAGACCTTCATCATGACCTTCATCAGCATTTTCAATTTGATAAACTCAAAAAGATAAGCCCTCGATGACTACTACAACATTAGTTTCACTAATTAGCTCAGGGCTCAAGTAGCCCAACAAAATGTGAACTTCTCACCGGATTAACAACGCTGTCTCTTTGAATAGTGTGGACACACCACGCGTTGCACCACGTGTTTACGGAAGGCAGCAGCGACACCAGTCTTCCTCTGCCACGCCGTCGGGACGTGATGACAGCAACAGCCATGATGCCGGCAGGTTGCTCTGGTTCAACATGGTGAACTGAAAATATCAAATTGTACGGTATCAGTTTCATAACAGAAATAATTTGCACGCGGGCTCAGCCCAATGAGGTTGGGCTCTAACGAGACTAGAAAGTTAAGTTAAGGGTATTGGCATCTGGTTACACTTTGTCATTAAAATAGTGATGGACTTCATTTTACTACAACCAAGTTAATCTCGCAAATAATAAAACGTTTTGAGGACACAAAACTTCACGCTACAAACAAATGTCAACCGTTAATTTTTAAATTACTACTTCGAATTTTGCATTAAAACAATTGGAACGAAACCTCCTTTGATTTTCGTTGCTCCAAAACTCGGGTCTTTGGCAGTTTTTCTTATTTTCTTGTACACCTTGCAATAAATTGTCAGCAATTGCGACCGTTTCATCGCCACAGCGACATCGCCATTACGGACGAAAACGCTGACCACTCTCACTTGTTGATCTTGAGGTTGAACATCTGTAACGGTAATTTCACACGCATAGAAAATTTAACAACAGGCATGGATTGAAAATGTTTGTCACGATAAAGAAATAATCTTTGGCACACTACAAAACAAAACAAAGGACTACCTGCCCGTATTTCGGGACTGCTAGCGTTTTCAAAACTAAGAAAGAAACAACGATGGCCAGGATATCTTTTGAAATTACTAGAATTGCTGGAAATTTTTGGTCAAGTGGGTAGGGTATCTACCCACACGTATTTTTACAACAGAAATCACAAAAAAAGAACAAAGCTAGATAACTAATTTGTAACAATCACGTAACTTTACTGTAAAAATTGTGAACAATCATTACCTTACCAACTGTTGCCGATTTTAAACCTTACCGTTTACATGTGATACATTACCAGCACTCACTATTCCGTGGGCTTGGTGTATCCCACTGTCTGATTTCGGCGTAAGGCCCCTTTATATCAGGTTCCGGCCGAGCTATAGGGAGATGGTTTAGCTATCTACGCACTTATGCATGTAGGCATGGACTCATAATGAAAACACAACATGAATTAAGATCTTTTTTTATTACTACTCTGGTTCGCAAGAGTTAAACCACAACAGAGAAGAACCAGGAAGAAACTCAGCGGGTTGTATGTTTTAATCTTTTCAAATCATTGGTAATTACAATTTTAGATCATTACAATAGGTACACACTTAAAACACGATTAATTAAAACACTTTAAACAACAACAACAACTAATGGAAAACGACTGGAGAGTTCTAAGTTTGAGTCCATGCTTTACCAATTTCAAAACACAAGAAATAACGACTTTCGTCAGGATGCTAGGAAATAACGATCTGAATCTGAATCTAACGAACTATTGAATCTAGTCAAACTCCTCTTACTCTGGAGTGCACTTAATCAAATCTATTCGCGGTCTCAAGATAGACTGACTTAAGGGAAGGAATGATCATAATTGGAATCTATTCCAAGTCTAGGCAAGAATCAATCTTTCGAAGTCTAACGCGGGAATCAGAATGAATTGACTTTCCAATATCTAAAGCAAGAATGACTTCTTTCTAAGTCTAACGCGCGAATGCCAATGCATCCATGAACAACGCTAGTGACCTTTTATACTGTCAGGTCATAAACTACCTGCTTCACAGGCGGGTAGATCTCAACCGGATTTTATAATCTACCTGCATGGACCAAAGCAAAGACCACTCGAAGCAAAACAATGCTTATCGTTTTCTAGATTTAGTAACTCTTAACAAATTAATTGTAAACATTGCAAACAAAACTGTTCATCGTAAATAACACAATTCTGGCGTCCGATGACTCGACGTGTCGTACAGGTCTGCGCCAACTGAAGCGCGACTCCGACATATTATAATTATGCATAAAGTAAGAATATTACAAATTTATATAAGAGAGTAGAGACTGCACGATTGCACAGGCAAACCATGAAAACTGTTTTGTGGGACTTTGAATTTATGTCAATGTATAATCTATGTTAATAAAGATAATAAAAATAAAATAAAAAAGACTGAATAGGAGCATACGTAGTGATCAATTCTCTTAAGTTTATTTTGTGTAGGTACGATACAAATGTGTATAGGTGCTTAAATAAGTTAATTTTTGATGAACATACCTTAACCATACCTCATCGCAAAACCTACAATCAAGGACCAAAATATCGATTTGTCATTCCATAAATCGCATACTCGTCTGTGGCCGGCATGTGGTCAGTCAACGGCAAATCAATATTTGAACAAGCCTCGCTGTGAAAATATCGTAAAGGTAATCCCCCAATCGACTACATAAACAAATGAACTTATTTATCGAACTTACTATGCTGAGCGACTTTGACCAATACTTTGAGTTTTTAAGGCATAATTTGCCATGGACTGTTAATTTTCATAGACCCGGTGCTAAAATTTGTATTTATCATCTCTGTGTAGATCAGTTAGTATATATGGCATTGTTGTTTAGGAATTAAGCCAGTTACTACGGACACCTTGACAATGGCTCGTTTGGCAGTGATTTTGGTGGTGCTTGCGTGTTTAGTGGGAGTATATTCAGGTAATTTGAAAATATTTAGTTAAAGAAGCCATTCGTAGAGCGTATCAAAAATAGTGGGCCAGCAAATATGTGGGAAGCTTAGTAAAAATATCCGGCTTTGGAGTTTGCCTTAAAGGTGCTTATAGAAATTTTATTCGTATAAAAGTACTAAGTTAATTCCGTCCCTATGGTAAGTAGGCGACAAAGTGGGACGTTTTTACTTAACCGCTCTCATTATTGTTGAATAATGTTCTAGGAAAAAGTAAGAAAAAACGGTGGACCAGCGCTACAATCCTAAATTCCTAATTCCTTTTTCTCCTACTTTTCGCATCAGAATTCAGAATACGATACACATGTGGCCTTAAAGGGATCACTACAATTAATATTACTTACAACATGTATATTCATCATCAATATTCTCATCTTATTTTAATAAGTAATTAGTTAAGACAGCAAAGAAATTCCTCCCTAAACCCTTGATGATAGTGGCAATATTATTTCTAGTTCACCATGTAACATTGATACAGTCCGACAGTGTCTGACAATACTTAATCACCAAATTAAATAGTATCCATCGCAATTTATGTGTACTACCACCGCGATGTCCACCCGTCATCAATGTTTAAAGGTGGGTTTACACCGAACGAGCGAATGCTCATTCTATGCCCCCACTATACGAAATCAACGAATTTCGACGAATTACGTTTTGTGTTCCGAACGAATTTCGTAGAGTGGGGTTAGAATGAGTATTCGCTCGTTTGGTGTAAACTCACCTTTACAAATTAATGGTCTGTGACACTTCAATCTCTTAGTCGACTCTTACGACACGCACGGTAAAGAGCTGGGTGGTGGCAAACGTATTCTTACTGGCTATACCTTACCTATTGTCCTTGATAATGTATTAACGTTACTTAAACTCTTAACCTTCCAGCTCCTCAATTCGGAGGTTCATTCAGCCAAGCGAACGCCCAGGCCGGCGCCTTCGGTCAAGGTTACGGACCCGGGTACCAAGGTCCCTTCGGACCCCCCGGACCCCCCGGCTACGGACCCGGCTTCGGCCCCGGGCTGCTCGGCCGCAGACTCAACAACAGAGGGAACACCAACATCAGCATATCGAAGAGCATCAGTATTAGCAGAGGCGGCGGCGGAGGAGCGCAATCCAGTGCGCAGTCTAGCGCGCAGTCTGGCGGTTTTGGGAAATGAATAGACTATACTAGTATCTAAAGTTAGTTATTTAATGATGTGACATATGTGCCTATATTAATAAATTAAATAATTTTGATATTTAACGCCTTTTAATTAATAATTTCTTCGGTTTCTGCGAGGATCACACATGAAATAAAACTATGAAAACGGATAAACAAATGAATGAAGTTTGGGTTTTGGGAAATGAACAGACTATACTAGTATTTATTATTTATTTATTTGTTTATAGGCTAGGTAACAGATTGTGAATTATTTCACTTATAGCTAACATAGTTTCGTTAAATAATATTAAATTCACATTCCAATAACTACCAAGCACAACTTTGTAATAACAGATAGAATATAATAATAGGTATTAATTTAACGCAACAGACTAAGGAGACTTATTACAAACTATTGAGATCATAAGAGATCGCTTAATAAGAAACAAACTTAACGACTAGACATATTCTTTAGAGATCGTACAAATTGGTTTAGGGTTAAACAAAAAATATCGACATCTTTACAAATTTTGTTATTATCTAATGTTAGTTGTGTAATGATGTGACATATGTGCCTATATTAATAAATTAAATAATTTTGATATTTAACGCGTTTTAATTAATTCAAAAAAGCGGCCAATAGAATTTAAGGTTCAGTAGTTATTCAAAAGCTGTTAAACTTGATAGCAAGTCCAAAATATTTTTTCTACAATGTTTTAAACTTTTCAACGCCTTCCCTCTCGCATCAAATTGTGGCATACACGCCAGTATCTCTACTAATGAACAACGAAAATAAACCTTATATGTTAGTAAGACAGTTACTTTGACAGCATACTCGATGGCCACTTTAGTGGCTGGTGGCGTGGTAGGCAGGACAACACACGGCCACTTTAGTGGTTCTTGGCGTTGAAAAGGTTAATATAGTTCGGACGCTCATTCAGCCAAGTGAATGTCCAGGCCGGCTCCTTCGGCCTCCCAGAGCCCCCGGACCCCCGGCTACGGACCCGGCTTCGGCCCCGGGCTGCTCGGCCGCAGACTCAACAACAGAGGGAACACCAACATCAATATATCGAAGAGCATCAGTATTAGCAGAGGCGGCGGAGGAGCGCAATCCAGTGCGCAGTCTAGCGCGCAGTCTGGCGGTTTTGGGAAATGAACAGACTATACTAGTATCTAATGATAGTTGTGTAATGACGTGACATATGTGCCTTTATTAATAAATTAAATAATTTTGATATTTAACAATACAATAAAATACAATACAAATACTCTTTATTGCACACCTCAATAAATGAAAACAATTACAGAAAAAGCAGCAACTTAACTAGAGGTAGACGACAGGCGGTCTTATCGCTAAGAAGCGATCTCTTCCAGACAACCTTTAGGTAGCGGAAATAATAACATTTTACATTATGCCAGTACGTGTAGAAAATGTAACGCGGTTTTATTAATATTTTCTTCGGTTTCCGCGAGGATTACACATGAAATAAAACTATGAAAACGGATAAACAAATGAATGAAGTTAAAATTCCGTTGTCATAGTATTATTTCGCGTTTTAATTAATTAAAAAAAGCGGTCAATAGAATGTAGGGTTCAGTAGTTGTTCAAAAGCTGTTAAACTAGATAGGAAATCCAAAATATTTTTTCTACAATGTTTTAATAAAATTCGGACGCTCATTCAGCCAAGTGAATGCCCAGGCCGGCTCCTTCGGCCTCCCAGAGCCCCCGGACCCCCCGGCTACGGACCCGGCTTCGGCCCCGGGCTGCTCGGCCGCAGACTCAACAACAGAGGCAGCACCAACATCAGCATATCGAAGAGCATCAGTATCAGCAGAGGCGGCGGCGGAGGAGCGCAATCCAGTGCGCAGTCTAGCGCGCAGTCTGGCGGTTTTGGGAAATGAATAGACTATACTAGTATCTAAAGTTAGTTATTTAATGATGTGACATATGTGCCTATATTAATAAATTAAATAATTTTGATATTTAACGCGTTTTTATTCATATTTTCTTCGGTTTCCGCGAGAATTACCTACACATGAAATAAAACTATGAAAACGGATAAACAAATGAAGTTAAAATTAGTTAATATACGCGAGTTTATCCGTTTTCATAGTTTTATTTCGCGTTTTAATTAATTTAATAAACGCGGCCAATAGAATGTAGGGTTCAGTAGTAATTCAAAAGCTAGTAAACTTGATAGCAAGTCCAAAATATTTTTTCTACAATGATTTAATAAAGTTCGGGCGCTCATTCAGCCCAGTGAATGCCCAGGCCGGCGCCTTCGGTCAAGGTT
Organism: Thaumatotibia leucotreta; assembly: GCA_025490895.1. NCBI lineage: Eukaryota > Metazoa > Arthropoda > Insecta > Lepidoptera > Tortricidae > Thaumatotibia > Thaumatotibia leucotreta. The sequence goes on from JALPQI010000752.1 coordinate 49,392, forward strand.
ACGGAACCGGGTACCAAGGCCCCTTCGGACCCCCCGGACCCCCCGGCTACGGACCCGGCTTCGGCCCCGGGCTGCTCGGCCGCAGACTCAACAACAGAGGGAACACCAACATCAGCATATCGAAGAGCATCAGTATTAGCAGAGGCGACGGAGGAGCGCAATCCAGTGCGCAGTCTAGCGCGCAGTCTAGCGGTTTTGGGAAATGAACAGACTATACTAGTATCTAATGTTAGTTGTGTAATGATGTAACATAATTATGTGCCTATTTTATTGTAATAAATAATTTTAATATGTAACGCCTTTTAATTAATTGAAACATTCTAATTACAAAAACCGGCCAATAATATGTCGGGCCGTGCTCAATGTAGGGTTTCGTAGTTATTCAAAAGCTGTTCAACTTGATAGCAAGTCCAAAATATTTTCCTAGAAAGTTCGGAGTCTAATTCAGCCAGAGTTACGGATGCGGGTTTCAAGGCCCCTACGGCCCCCGCGGACCCCCCGGCTAAACGTAGGGATGTCATTAAATTAATTAATATACGCGATTAATCCGTTAAAATAGTTTTATTTTCAAATAACCCAACTATTTATGTAGTTACCTTCCGAAAAGAAGCACACCAAGATTTAACTGAATTTCAGGCAGAAAAACCAACTGTTAGCACTTATTTAGTAAACATGCGACTACCTCACCTCCATTATACACTTTTTTTCTCTAAAACGGAACTGAAAAACCATGTTTGTCTTCTATACTAAAATACGAGTCCCTATTTTAGTCAAACGATTATATTTCCCATGTGATTGTATTGATATTGTTTTAATAAAGGAAATATCAGTAGGTACATGGCAAGCATTATGTTTTTTAGATTAGAAAGTTGTTTGAACAACATGATTTAATTGTGTGTTGTGTGTTGTGCGTGTGTCTAATTGTATTGCTACAAGCATGTGCATTCGAGGCACTCGCCACCGCTTCAAGACCGCTGCCAGATGGCTCGGCTTCGACGATGGTGCCGCCCTTCCCCACATCGATTAACACTTTTTAACTTGATATTATATATTCACTAATTACTTATTTTATTTTAAATTAATGTGTGTTATTTGAATAAAAGATTTGTCCTGAAATAAAAATTGTATTGTAAAGGGGTTAAAGGCGATCTTCGTTTATGTGAATGGGCCGGCAACAGTGGAAACACACATATTTTAAGAAAATAAATTTGTAAACAACTCTTCCCGTGGATGTCGTGAGAGTCGTCTAAGGGATTGAAGTGTGACTGAGACGAGGCATTCATTTATTAAATATTGATGACGGGCAGCAGCGTCGTCATAATAGACACATGGTGGCGTGACGATTGTGGGTTAATTCTCCTATAAATCCTAATAGTCCTAATACGTTCATTCACATAAGCTTGTAATAGAAGAGGCCTATGTTCAGCAGTAGACTGTAATAGGCTGGTGATGTGATGATCTGATGTACTATATACTTATGTATTATTGAGGCTACATGCAACTCGGTAATTTAGGAAAGTATTTATGTCGCTCACGTGTCGCTATGGTAGCTAGTGTAGCTACCCTAATAAAGGGCCTATTTCTCGTACCTTATTAGACTAGTAATATTAGTCCATGGGCTAATATTTTTTACAAGTTTACAAATTTGCGTTTCTCGAAGCCACTCTAATAAAATATTAGTTATTAGTTACCAACTAATAAATATTAGCTAATATTATTAGACCTAATTTGGTTTTGGTTTCTCGAATACAAACAAAAATAACTACACTTGTAAAATACACTCATAAAGCTATTAGTCGCCGAATCTTGGTAAAAAATATTAGTCCAAACTATTAGCCTGTTACTTATCACAGTAAACTAAGGAAAATTATAAAATGTGGACGGATTCGGATGAGAAATAATTAATTGTTAATTGCTCCCATTTTTGCGTTTAAGTTGTAAGAAACATCATACTTATATTATGTTTATGGCCTTATATTGATATGATAATGTATGCACTTAGCCTAAACTCTCTGGTTCTTGTCTGTGGTCATGATAACTTTTTAAAGAGTACTGTCAGATTCTGGTTTTGGAGGGAGTTAGATATAGGATTTTGGTAGTAATTATACTCAATATAGTTTATGTTAATTGTTATTAAACAAGAAAACCTACACATCTTAGTTCGATTCCTATAATTCAGAAGTGGGATAAAACAATTCACGTGTCAACTCGCTCGGAAATTCGCCAGTTTGTGTACTAAAGTAACTGAACCGATAATACGAAGAAATACGAACACCAAATATGAATAACAGCAACGATAAAGACACTGATGAAGACAGCAGATCACGATCAAGGAAACGAAAACGTGAACATTTTGTTATGTTCGTTTTCAAAGGTGTTCAAAACGCGATAAAGATTCCACAAGACGAAGTTACCGTGAAGGTAGGGCTCGTACGCCGTTTTTGCTTGAGCACTGCTGATGATATTTCACCTCTACAACACGATGGCAATAGTGAGAATCTGTTTAATGAATCAGGCTCTGCCCACTATGCTATTTTCTTGGTGTGAATGGAAACAGAAATTGATGAGTTAATTTCCAAATAGTGATGATTATGCTGAGCTACTGACTGAAATGCTGTCTAAAAGGATAAGATACAATGAGTCTAGAGTTATATTGCTATGAAAAAAATCAATTTACTGCACTGATGTGAAATTACAGTGATATATTAAAAGGAGATATTGTATGGAAGTTGATAAGTTACCGCCTGAAGAGATATAAGAAATGACTTTGATTTAGTTATTGGACAAGCATGGGCAAAGAGAAGGGAATTTACTGATAAAGATGAGTATTCTGTTCATATCTTTATAAGCAGGCTTATTTATTTAATAAGCAGGCAGGCAGTTAGAAAACTGTATGTAGCCTGTATCCAGTGATCATTGTGACATATCTACATTTAAACAATATTTTTCTGGTATTTGTAATGCCCAGCGTGGCGATTATGGGCATTTACCTCCTAATGTGTATAGAGATACACATAGTTAATAGGAGAGGCCTACGTCCAGCAGTGGACTAACATAGGCTGATGATGATGATGATGATGATGATGATGATGATGATGATGATGATGATGATGATTTGTAATGTGATAATTAGATAACTAATGTACATAAACAATACATGTAATACAACAATTATTGAGAACTGATATTTATATAAAATTAAGGAGGTATGTAACTAACTATGGGTAGGCCCCCCACAAGCTGGACCGATGACCTGGTGAAGGTCGCAGGAGTCCGCTGGATGCGGGTGGCGCAAGACCGGTCATTGTGGCAATCTTTGGGGGAGGCCTATGTTCAGCAGTGGACGTCTTTCGGCTGATATGATGATGATGATGATGATGTAACTAAAGTTCTGGGAATAAGCTATAAGTACTATAAGTGTTCTTGTAATTTCAGATCTTGGCAGACTGTCTAGAGCAGGCCGTGAAGGCAGACTGTCTAGAGCAGGCCGTTGAGGCAGACTGTCTAGAGCAGGCCGTTGAGGCAGACTGTCTAGAGCAGGCCGTTGAGGCAGACTGTCTATAGCAGGCCATGAGTGTTCAGGTAACTTCAGATCTTGGCAGACTGTCTAGAGCAGGCCGTTGAGGCAGACTGTCTAGAGCAGGCCATGAGTGTTCAGATATTTTTAGATGTTGGCAGACTGTCTAGAGCAGGCCGTTGAGGCAGACTGTCTAGAGCAGGCCATTGAGGCAGACTGTCTAGAGCAGGCCATGAGTGTTCAGGTAACTTCAGATCTTGGCAGACTGTCTAGAGCAGGCCGTTGAGGCAGACTGTCTAGAGCAGGCCATGAGTGTTCAGATATTTTTAGATGTTGGCAGACTGTCTAGAGCAGGCCGTTGAGGCAGACTGTCTAGAGCAGGCCATGAGTGTTCAGATATTTTTAGATGTTGGCAGACTGTCTAGAGCAGGCCGTTGAGGCAGACTGTCTAGAGCAGGCCATGAGTGTTCAGATAATTTTAGATGTTGGCAGACTGTCTAGAGCAGGCCATGAGTGTTCAGATAATTTTAGATGTTGGCAGACTGTCTAGAGCAGGCTGTTGAGGCAGACTGTCTAGAGCAGGCCATTGAGGCAGACTGTCTAGAGCAGGCCATGAGTTTTCAGGTATTTTCAGATCTTAGCAGACTGTCTAGAGCAGGCCGTTGGGGCAGACTGTCTACAGCACGCCATGAGTGTTCAGGTATCTTCAGATCTTGGCAGACTGTCTAGAGCAGGCCCTTGGGGCAGACTGTCTGGAGCAGGCCATGAGTGTTTAGGTATTATCTCAGATCTTGGCAGACTATCTAAAGCAGGCTGTGATTAATAAAACATTTTTAAAAAATACATATGTATATATCAGATAAACATTATAAGTATTATAACAAAAAGTCATGATAATACACTCTTATTATTAAGTTTGCAGAAAGTTTCCAATGAGTGATATGACAAAATTGCAGAGATATTTTATAGCTTTTATTGTAGTTCAGTCTGATATTATAAATTATGATCTGTAAATAAATACTTAAGGTAAAAATAAAAACTTAATTAGAAATATTAAGTTAACTATTGTTAGTGACAATGATATTAATGATCTCAGGTTATAGCAAAGTGTGTACCACATGTTCTTTGTTAAAGTTTATTATATAAAAAAATTGAGTCTCAGACTAATCAATTGCATAAATCATTACTGTTTGTGTTGTTAATAAAAGTAAAATGTTACTCCTTATTCTCAAGAAGTCTTTGTGATACTGATAACTGACAAACCAAATTTAAAGTTACTTGTTGTTGATTGCTTGGAAATTTTAAGTGTACTAGTATAAGATTATCTATGTTAGGACGAATCCATTATATTATGATCTGTGAACAAATACTTAAGGTAAAAATAAAAACTTAATTAGAAATATTAAGTTAACTATTGTTACATTGTTAGTGACGATGATATTAATGATCTCAGGTTATAGCAAAGTGTGTACCACATGTTCTTTGTTAAAGTTTATTATATAAAAAGAATTGAGTCTCAGACTAATCAATTGCATAAATCATTACTGTTTGTGTTGTTAATAAAAGTAAAATGTTACTCCTTATTCTCAAGAAGTCTTTGTGATAACTGACCAACCAAATTTAAAGTTACTTGTTGTTAATTGCTTGGATAAGTGTACTAGTATAAGATTATCTATGTTTGGACGAATCCATTCCGGAATTCGTCATGCACTTTTGTATCTAACAGTACATGTAGTTAGTGAGAGGGCTCACTAAATTATAATGGATGGCCGAGTTGTAAGAAACATCATACTTATATTATGTTTATGGCCTTATATTGATATGATAATGTATGCACTTAGCCTAAACTCTCTGGTTCTTGTCTGTGGTCATGATAACTTTTTAAAGAGTACTGTCAGATTCTGGTTTTGGAGGGAGTTAGATATAGGATTTTGGTAGTAATTATACTCAATATAGTTTATGTTAATTGTTATTAAACAAGAAAACCTACACATCTTAGTTTGATTCCTATAATCTATTTAGGTTAACGTGTCCGAAAAGCTTCCAAATAAAATATTTCTGGCTTCCAACATATTCCTCAAAAACATCCACTTCATATCCATTCTTAATAAATTGAAAATGTATTGAAATATTTTATTTTAACTAAACAAACAATTTGCTTTTTACCGCCAATGTTTAATTTTTTTTAATATGTAATAAGGCATGGGTAATACCCCAATCAGCCAAGCTGGACTAATATTTTTTTCACTTCTCATGCTCTTAAAATGTTATTTTAGTCTCTGCATATCGGGACTAAAACTCTTTATTAATCTCTAGGGACTAAAGTAAATTTTTTTTAATTGACGTTGGAAACCCGTAAACAGCCACACTCACGGTGTTCAAGAATAAAGGATAGTCGCCATTTGCAGTGCTTGTGTATGGACCACTTTTGTGCATGCCGTGGATACAACCTCTAAACTTTTTTTTAATTGACTTTGGAAACCCCTAAACAGCCATTTCTAGTGTTTATGATTTTTGAACGAACGGATATTGACATTGAAAATAACCTCAAAATATCAATCGTGAAAAAATATTAAGGAGAATCGATTTATTTTCTTGATATACATGTATATTTAATACTTGTTTAATATATGATTAAGATTGAATCCAATTTATTACTTATTTTTTAATAACCATTTAACCAATTAGCTTCAAAATAGTTAGCTCCAATTCGTTGGCTTAATATGCAAGTATTTAAAGCGTCATATTTCGAAAAAGGAATACAGATAAAAACTTAAACGCGGAACGAATTTGATTGCATATTTTTTGTGTTTTTGTCCATAAGTAATATTAATATTGTTCAATTCGTAATTATATAATTTACGATGTCACGTCATGCGATGAAGAAGTATTAACGCCTTACTCCAGAATGAAGAAGAATGCAAAAGAGGTGGTGCAAAATCTTTTACCGCCGAAATCTAGTGTAATATATTCAAAAGCGTATCAAACTTTTATGGATTGGAAAACTGGAAAGCAAATTAGGTAGGTACCAACATCATTTATGGAAGGCGTATTTCTGACATATTTTCATGAAAAATCTAAGAAGCTTAAAACCACACTGCAACTAAACCATAGAACTTGAAAAAGTTTGCGAATTTATCGTAAAGTGGCCATGTTCCGAAGAAATCGGAAGTTTTGACATCGCAGAACATATAATTTTTTTGTTTCTTATTTGTTCTTTCTGTTAATTAATACTGAGATTATGTAGAACGTAGTTTTTTTCCTCGAATTCTAAGTGAAAAGTAGAGTGTTTAATTCGGGACTAAACAGCCATAATGACACTCGAACTACATCCACCCTCGCTACGCTAGGGTGGATAAATATCTCGTGTCATAATGGCCTGTTTTAGTTCCTCGTTGAACAATCTACTATTATTAGTATACCAATATTAGTTACCAGTCTAATAATTATTTTCGAGAAACAGAAAATATTAGGACTTGTAAAATTTTCACTAGTAACTAATAACTAATATACTTGTAAACTAATAGTTACGAGAAATAGGCCCGTAGGAAATACTGTCAATCTTAAAGCCTTGATATGTTATTATTATACCGTAACTCAGCTTAGTAATTGAATTTTTCAAAAGTATTGAAAAAACAGTGTCGCTTACGATATGTTTTCATGGAATGCTCCTCTAATGGCATTACAATAACGGCCTGGGTGCTTAGACAAGTTGCCAATCGCTAACGCTTAATCGTTAATCGTAAGCAAAAGGCAGCTAACTGTCTTTGTCTCACTAATATGAAAGAGTGACAGAGAGGGAAAACTACGATACGCTACTAAGCGTTAGCGATTGGCAACTTGGATAAGCATCCTGATCAGATATTTGTGAGCACCCTGGCCGCTTCGACAAATCTGATGCCCACTTAAAACACGCCAATCGCTACTAGCTGCTGTAGCCAGCTCGGTCATCACCGTTGATGGTATGGCCTTGACAATGACATCGTTGAAGTAGCTGTGCTAGCGCAGCCTTTTACGAACTTGCGGTAACATTATATTTATTGACATTTGGAGATTCTTTACACCTCCAAGTCATTATTATTATTATTTATTAACTGACATTGGGTACACTTTACATCTCCAAAATTATGTATTATTGACATTAGAGAGTATACATCTCTAGTTTAATTTAATATTTGAGTTTATTTTACTGTGATGTCATGTTTAAATAGGTATTGGCTGTTGTCTTTTATATAAGAATAGTTGCTTTGTGATTGTCACTAAATTGTTAATTTTCTATTTTATTATTATTGTTAAAATCATGACGATTAGAGACCTTTTACATCTCTAAATCTTAATTTCTCTTTATTCTGACAACTAGAGGACCTTTACATCTCTAGTAGTATAGATATAGATACTTAATAATATTGTAAACTTGTACAATAATAATTATTTTTGTTTAATATTATGATCCTTTATGTATTTCTCTCTTTTATAAAAATGTCTATAATAATCTTTTTTTTTATGTAATACATTCTTTAATGCATGTTATTAAGATGTATTATTATACTGTTTTGAAAAAATAAATCCACCTGAGTTTCTTACTTCTGGTTCTTCTCAGGAACGGCGTAGGGTTTGAACCAGTAGTAGATTTTTTTCTCTCTCTTGATAATGTCAGACGATTCGAAAATGCTTATTAATAAGCTTACTTGAATAAAGAATAGTTTGACTTTGACTTTGACATAACAATTCCAATAATAGTAAAAAAATACATAGTGCTATACTGATACACAATAATAAATGACAACACACTCCCTATTTGCATCCATAAAGGTCGCCGATAGTTAATAACGCTCATTAATGTTTCTCGAATAGAAATACTATGGCATAGACCTTCATGGATAGAAACAGGAAGAAAAAATTAAAGTGCGAAGAAGAAGAAGAGAAAAAAGAAAGAAAATACGTTAACATGCGACGTCGCGTTAACATGCGATCTTTGCCTGGATGGAAAGGATAACAGTAACGTCGGGTTCACAGAGAAACAGCAACACGTACAGACCAGGACGGGAATAGAAGAACACCCTTTCAGGAGTGCCGCAGGGCAAAATGATAGGTCCTCCGCTATTTCTGGTGTGGATGATCTTGGTGAGGGTAAATCTTATTTTATTTGAACATGGAAAATAAACAGGCAAAATAGTACATTAAACAAATTCATACAGACAATTCATAGCCAAAAAAGCTTCCACTTATGATAATAAAATTTAAGTAATTTGCTTGTATAGATTTTGGTGTGGGTATTTATTGTTTAATAATACCCTGATATATAAAAAAGGCGACCCATTTAATATCAACAACTACCGACCTATCAGTCTTCTCCAGTGTATGTATAAATTATTTACAACGATACTAAGAAATAGAATGCTTCAAACCCTTGAATCACAACAACCAGTAGAGCAAGCGGGCTTCAGGTGCAAGTTCTCTACCGTCGACCACATTTTTACGGTAAGACAAATAATTGAGAAATATAAGGAGTACGGAAAATCATTTTATATAGCGTATATCGACTATTCTAAAGCCTTCGACACGATCACACATGAAGCCCTATGGACAGCGTTAGTAAACCAAGGCGTTGAAACAAAATATATTAATGTGCTAAGAGAAATATACAAAAGAAGCAAAGCGTGTGTGAAACTGGAGAAAAATAGCAGTGAATTCGAAGTCCAACGCGGTGTCAGACAAGGCGACCCAATATCACCCAATCTATTCACAGCTTTATTGGAGGACATTTTCAGGAAATTAGATTGGCAAACATTCGGCATAAAAATGAATGGCGAGCGCCTAAATCATCTGCGCTTTGCGGACGATATAGTCTTGCTGACAGAAAACTATGAGGACCTAAATTACATGCTACACTCACTAGATCTAGAGAGCAGAAAATGTGGATTACAGATGAATCCGGAAAAAACCTGTGTGATGACAAATAGTACACCAGAACCCATCTCCATTACATCAGTAAATGTACAATATGTAGAGGACTATATTTATCTCGGACAAAATGTCAGCTTTCAGGACCACTTTCCTATATCAGAGGTAGAGCGACGAATAAAAAAAGCTTGGAGTGCGTATTGGTCACAAAAACATATTTTTAAATCCAAGATTTCTATTGACCTGAAAAGGAAGGTACTTAATGGATTCTGTTGTCACTCCTACATTAATCTACGGATGTCAAACTTGGCCTATGACTAAAAATGTAATAAACAAACTACAAGTCTTTCAAAGAAAGGCTGAGAGGAGCATGTTAGGATTGAGACTGAATGATAGAGTAAAAAATACGGAGATTCGTAACAGAACAAAAATAATCGATGCGGCAGATTTAGCGTGCCGACTGAAATGGAGATGGGCAGGGCACACGGCTAGAACCACGGACGGACGGGGGAGTGAAAAGGTACTACACTGGTATCCAAGAGACAGCAAGCGCGCGCGCGGCCGCCCGAGCCGACGCTGGCGCGACGACATCGCCGCCGTAGCCGGCGTCGCGTGGACGCGCGCCGCGCTCGACCGACACAAGTGGCACGAGATGGAGGAGGCCTATGTCCAGAAATGGACAAACCTATAGAAGAATATTTAATAATAATAATAATAAAACATTTATTCGCGACACACAAGACAAGACAGTATATATAAAATAGTTGACAAAGAAAAATTGGTGCATCACGAAATGGACCCTACTCAGCGTAGCGTATTTATTATTATTATTTAGGAATGTAAATGATATAATATATAAATAATACAATTTTACAATTATTACAATCTAAAAATTATATTAGTAATTATTTATTCGTGAATAGCTATAAAAATGTTTGTGCATGCGTATAATATGTTGTGTAAATCTATTGGAAATAAAGGCTATTTATTATTATTATTTGTATCTCTCTTTCATCACGGGCCTATAAATCCCGGTCTTTTGATAGGCTTGCGCGGGGATACAGATCCAACACGTAGAGGCCCTTTGGAGAAATTTGCTGTGTTTTACACCTGCTGCAACCCATTCACGGGCACAAAAATAGATATCCGTGAACCGGTCCCAGCAGGCGTATTAGAGACTATTGAGAAGGAATGGAAAAGACTAATGGGCTATGGTGATGGAGGATGGATGGATCAGAGATGGAACTATAGAAAAGAGGTCCGGACACCTGCCATAACAATGATTTCTCTTTGCTATCGAGGCAGGCGGTGACTCGCCGCCGACTAGATGGGCCCCCGTAAATGCCGTCACAAGAGACAGCCAGGGGCAACACCGGTGTAGGCGGCTCAGGAGTGTAGAGAGGTGTACACCGCTTTCTGCGCAGTGGCTTGACAGCCGCTGCACCAACTCGCGACTTACGCAAATTTACACTTCCACCCCTGGAGCATATAGCTCTGACGACTCCTCTCTGGACGGCCAGTTAAGGCAAGCCAGAGTTGAGAGTCCTACGGGTCCCCTTGGGGTTCCACTCCGACCGACGAAGACACGCCGGAGGCGGGGACCCTGACCGACTCTCGGGAGCACTCGGGTCCGTGGGGTCGTTACTCCCCAACAGCTCGCCACAAGCTGCCCTGCGGCCTCAGCTCATTATTATTATTATTATTATTTATTGTTTAGAATGGACTACCTGCACGGCCGGCGTCATACAAAGTTAAGTTTTTGTTTTTTTTTCTTCCCATCCGAATAGATACGATACTGAAAATACCGTTGTAGAGATCACTATTCTTACTAAATGATTACAAATTAATCATATCCAAATAATGACAAGAAGTTTTTCGCACCAAAAAACCCCGATTCTGATTCTATGTTCACGATGACATCATAGAGGTAACTCTATTAGACTTTCCTATCAATATTACAAGCACTAAAAGTATGACCACCGTGTGAATTTCCTGATATAATTGCGACATATGCAATATTTACATTACTGATTTGCTTCTATCTATCGGGCTATTCTTAGAAGCTGTTTTTCATCGTTTACATCCACTATATATTAGAAGACTGGTCGTTTGATACTTCAGAACACTTCGGGATTGAATATGGCGAAGTCTAGTGTTGTCTTGTTAGCTCTCTCTGCTTTGGCGGTACAAAGCGCTGTACTGAAGACTGAAGGTAATTTTAATGGTTTCCATAACCCTGATCGCACCCTTTTGATTATTATACCATTGCAATACTTACCAAAAATCTTATCAAATAAGTACATATTTTTTCTGCTGCTCTGTTCGTTAAACATAGGAAAAAAACATTTTAGAGAATCATTTGAATAGGAGATCATCAGATGAATAATGCAACTCAATGACTAACTTATAATTATGTATTATTTACAGATACGCTACTCAAGAGGGTAGCGCGGTCTCCTTGTGACGAGTGCGACAGACATCACGGGCCTCCGCCGCCGCCCCCGCCGTTCGGGCCCCCACCCCCTCCGCCGCCACCACCAAGGTTCCGCTCCCGGAACTGGAGCGGCTATGCCCGGGGTGCCGGTGGCGAACAAGGAATATTCAGCGGAGCTGCAGCTTCAGCTGATCTTGGCGCTCAGAGCGGCAGCCAGGCTTTCTCCATTGCGTCAGCGTCAGGAAATTCCGAAGCGAATGCGGGAGCTAACGCAGCAGCTGGAGGCGGCTATGGATCCGGAGCAGGAGTTAAAGGTGGTTATGGATCCGGCAATGGACAAGGTCAATCTAACGGCTTCAGTGGAGGAAGTAACTTCCAATCCAGCAATTACAAAGAATCCCAATACTCTTCCCAAAATGGAGGAAAACAATTCGGAGGCCAAGGAGAATCCAAATTTGATGGTCAAAGAGGAGATATTGGAGGACAAGGATCGCAATCTAACGCGCAAAGCGGATCTTATGCCAGTTCAGGCGCTGGAAGCCAAGGATACTCTGGAAACCAGCAGCAGCAACAAGGCTTTTCAGGAAATGACCAACAACAGCACGCTAACCTAGAACAAGGTTTCTCTTCGAATGGTCAAGGACAATATGCAGGCAATAACCAACAGCAGCATGCTAATCAAGAACAAGGTTTCTCTGGAAATGGTCGAGGACAATACTCGGGCAGTGACCAACAACAGCAACAACATGGTTTCTCTGGAAACGGCCAAGGCCAATATTCAGGCGCTGGACAGCAACAATCATCAAACTACGTCTCCGGGTCTAGTTCTAACGCCCAAAGTGGAGCATTCTCCGGCCAGGGTGGAAAGCATGGCAGCAACGCCGAGTTGTCAGAGAACCAACATCAAGTACAATCGGGATGGCAAAAAGAGGGACACAGCTCTGGAAGTTCCTCAGGACAAGGTGCCTCGTTTGGTGGATCTAGTTCAGGTTTTGATGAAGGCCAATCAGCCCTCAGCGGGGCATTGAACCTGGCTTCTCAGGGTCTTCAGACGGCTGAGGGGTGCAGTACTTGTGGAAAGAGCAGCTACGCCCTGAGCAACGCTAAGAGCCATAGCGGTAATGCCATCGCATTGTCTATTGGCGGTTAGAATGCTCACTTACCTGATTATTTGCCATATTTTATTTTTTGTTATATTATTATGATTCTTTGTAATCGAATAAATAAATTATTCTTTTTAGTTATTTCGTTTTAATTACATACATAGTATCTTTATCTATGTGAACAACAAAAACAAGTTATATTTAAATGTTAAAATTCCTACCGTGTTGAACGTTAAACCCTGTAAAATTATTTCGAGAAACTGGAAAAAAATCTTCGTAAAGTATTAAGTAGAGTAGATTGATGATATTATGATGCATCAGCATTGTTATCCGACCCTGTAAGCCTTACACTGTAAGGCACATTTGAAATATGGCCCAGGTTGTTGGAGTGAGACGTATTACCCGATACATGACTGATGCCATTCTTTCCGTAAAATTCGAATTTCCGTAAAAAATCGATTCGACACTGTATACTTGATTTCGTGAGTTTATAATAACATAGAAAATTTGAACGAAAAGTATTATGTACCTAGTGTTTTGCTAGAAGAAGCCCTTTTGGATTGTTCCGTAATTGCAATGAACGCATTTACACGTCGAGTAGAAATATAGAAAAGCCTCTTGTTTTACTTGCATTACTTGGGCACTGAGGTGTCAAGGTCGAGTTACATCATCAAATTTAAAGGCAAATTGCAGGCAACGCAGGCATGACTAGAAAAAAAACAACTAAAAGCTTTTCGGATAACGCTTCCTTCGTTCCTTAAGAGGTCTCTTTTTCTTCAAATCGTAACCCTAAATGGAAAAATCAGCATATCGTATTCTACGTCTTCGATGATCAGGATATAGTATATTCTTTACATTGCGCGATCTGGCGATTCTGGCTTGTGATATAAAATAAGTTGTACCTATTCTTCCCAATTTGCTATTCCTTATGAAATATCAATGACTATTTCATAAATAAATAAATATTACATCCAATAAGTCACAATAAATCCTTCTCCTTTCGAACAGCTTTCGCGGAAACGTTTTCTTCTGCCTAAACTAACTTAGCCACTCGTTTGCATTTAAAAAAATTAAATTTAGTAGTAGTAGAGAATTATTTTGTAGAAAAATCCTGGAATTTGTAAATAATTCATTAAAAAGTTATACAGCCAAACGTGTGGTCCCTCAGTTCACACACTGCTAAACTGCCTTGTTTAATTTTTTGCGATATAAAATAAAATAATTATTTATAACACATTTTTACAAGTTCTCATGGAAACATTATCAATGGGAACTTACTAATAAATTCTGCAATTTAAAGAATGTCCTTCAACTTGTACATTGCTAATTTGTTGCTAATCTAAGGACAAGCAATGCGGGCTTGAACCTCATTTTGGAAACACTTTGGTATTCTGGGTGCTTAGACGAGTTGCCATTCGCTAACGCTTAATCGTCAATTGTAAACGAAAGGCAGCTGTCTTTGTCGCACTAATATGAAAGAGTGACAGAGAGGGAAAGCTACGATACGCTACTAAGCGTTAGCGATTGGAAACTTGGCTAAGCATCCTGGTATAGCTAGGGCTGTCCTCTGTCCGAGTTTCCTCGGATTTGTCCCTAGATTGGAGGGCGTCAGAGGGCCGATCTAGGTAGTATTTTATAGTTAAAATAAAATTTGTCCCTAGATTGGAGGGCGTCAGAGGGGCCCAATCTGGGGAGTATTTTATAGTTAACATAAAATAAAAACAAAATTTGTCCCTAGATTGGAGGGCATCAGAGGGCCGGTCTGGGGAGTATTTATAATTAAAATAAAATAAAAATAAAATCAATCTATTTGATAAATGTAATCTATTATCGATACCAAATATGTGGGAAAATTTATTGTACCGGTGAAAAAATAACCCTGTAGATAGATACTTAAATACATAGACACTATAGACAGCCATGGCCAAGAAACAAATATTTGTGATAAATAAATACACAAATCGCACCTTTAGAATGAAAGTAACCTAATTCAAAATTTGGGAATAATGAATTATGTACTTCATTAAAAACACCTAAAAGCTTAACATTCCTTATTCGAAAATTTAGGATTAGGTCACTTTCATTCTAAAGGTACCTCCAGCTTCGTAGGCAGGGTCACTAACAAATAGGCTACGGAGGCTGACTACTCTAGTTTTATCTCCGAAAATATTGTATTAGAAAAAAACTTTCTGACAGACAGACGGACATGGCGAAACTATAAGGGTTCCTAGTTTACTACGGAACCCTCATGAAATGACAATCTGTTGAGAAGACAAGTCTATTCCTCCTACCACTGTAATGAAAAAAATCCTTGAAAACCCATCTTTCCCATCCGCCTTCGCGGTCAGCCCGGTCAACAACGACCAGCAAACACGACAAGCAAATATTATGGCATTACACCTCTGCGGTCTAGAGTAAATAAGTGTATCAAATTCTTGATTCATCCTAAAATGTATAGCTGCCTCGCGTGATTTCGTATATGCTGTTTTAATTAACACTTATATAAGAATTTTACAAGTTACGTAGATCGTATTTTCCTAGTGTTAATTGCCATAATGCTTTGGTGCTACTGTTGTTGTCAAAGGAGCGGCCATAGACATATTCTGTAGGTAGACCACACATTCATGTTTTCTACACAATTTAATGTAACGCGGCGAGCGTAATGGGCACATTTGCACTTTGCACCTGGGAGGGCCAGAGCCAGAACGGCTTTGGTGAGATTTAGATATAATATTTTAGGTTTTTTAAGATAATCTAAGTTTCGAATAACGAAAGCTTACAATTGATTTATTCATAAATAATAACAAACATTAGACTTTTACTTATTAGAAATAATATAATTGTGCTAAAACATTTTGTCCGGCATTTGTAAAGTTTCGTGTTAATTTAAAATTATCAAGATTAAATATTAATTTAACTACAAACTCATGTACCTATTAATAACCAAAGAAATCTTCAGCGCAGGCATCGTCAAGAGGGAACAAAAAATAAGAAGCACTAAAACAAAACAATAACGTAACATAGATAAAGATAAGCTTTTTGTATGCGAGCTTTTACAACTTTATAACTTAGCGTTGACTAAAAAATCTAAGATTTTTTTTTATACAACTTAAACTCCCAGAATAGATTAAGTTAAAAAAAGGTATGTAAAGCGGTCCTAGGTAAAATATCAAATACTTTATAATGCAGAACCTTAATCGGTGAGAGCAGTGTCGCAGACTAACGTTGACATTAGCGAGACATGCGATGTCTATTGAGACATACATCTTTGGAAATTACAAGGAACTGGGATTTTTCTCGCGATGTTTGATGTTTATATTCCAGGTGTATAAAAATGTAGCAATGTATGTTGGAGCCGCAATTAGACCGGCATCATGTGGCGAAGTGTCGTGTCTGTGGTGCTGGTACTTGTAGGAGTTACGAGTACCTTGGCTGATACTCAATGTAAGTATTTTCATGAAGTATAATATATTACTGGATAATGAATAATTGGGAAACTGATTATATGTTATGTTATGTTATATACTCGTAAGAAGTAAGTTTCTATCTCTAGCTAAACGTAGAAAGTTACATTTATTTATTATTTATTTTTATTAGGTTCTTACCTAATAACCATTAGTATCTAGTTATAGTTATTAGTACATACATTTTATATATTTTTTTGCAATATTTTCAATTTTTTGTTAATTTTATTATCCGTTTAGTTTACTTTATTCTAAGTTCCAACAAAAATGTCGGTTAAAAATATCTGTAGGTACTAGGTACTATATTGACTACAATGCACAGTGAAATAAAGCTTACTATTAATTATGCACTTCATTGCTAAATATCCACAATTTACATTTTACTAGACTAATACAGTCAAAGGCAAAATAAGGTGTACCTGTATAAATTGCTCAAAAGTAAGTCCCAGAGCACTTTAATTCTGTTTAATAAGAATGTCTTAACATATTTTTAAATATTTAAGATAATTCTTTCGAAAGATATTTTTGCGCTTGACTATATTTGCAACTGTTATGCTTTTCTTACAAGGGAAGTTGTAAAAAAGTACGATAAAATCGTGAGATTCGGATTTTCCTGCTCTGCAGGTCACATACAAAAATATATTATAATATTTTTACAGATGGCGAAACAGCAGTACAACCCACACTCAAACTAAAACGTTCACCATCACCATACTACGACTACAACCCGGACTGCCCGCCCAGCTTCCACCATCACCACCACCCCTATTGGCCGCCACCTCCACCGCCCCCGCCGCCCCCGCCTCCTCCGCCTTACTGGCCCCCACCCCCTCCCCCGCCGCCGAGGGATGAGGTCATATACGTGCAAGAACCGCAGAACCAAGCGTACACACAGAAGGAGCCGTGTACCACGTGTCAGTCGGGCAGTTCGGGAAGCAATGCGGTCAGTAATGCTCAGAGTGAAACTGGGCAAGCTATAGCGGTCGCTATTGCTAAGGCTAAGGCTAATAAATAGGTACGGATTTATATTTTTAAGTATGATTAGTACCTGAATATGACTACAATATGAAGTTTAAAATGTAAAATGTTCTTGTTATATTTTGTAAATAAATGTAAAATATATAGTTTTTGTTTTATTGTCGTTGCCACAGATATAGAACACGTACATAGACTAACCTCCTTATTCATAAACTTAAATGTCTCTGCCCACTAGACCGTACCATACCACGGCCCTAGCATGAACGTATCAGCCAAAAAAACTATTATTTGTAAGGAAAAGTATGAGACGGTGTTGGCCGGCGCCGGACCGTAGTGGGCATAGTCTCATACTTTTCAATACAAAGAATAGTTTTTTGTCTGATACGGTCATGCTACGGTCACGGTATGGTACGGTCTAGTGGGCAGAGACCTTTACAAACCGCTAATAATTGTTTGTTCCTTTCGGTCTTAACAATGTGTCCATAAGAGCAAAAGGGACAAACAATTATTAGCGGCTTGTTAGGTTAACAAACGTTTATGAATAAAAGGGGGTAAATCTATAATAACCTCCACTACAGACCCCTATCACTACGGTGGACAACCACAAGGTCCACTCGATTTTAAACTGGAACATGCGCGTTGCCAACCTGTCCTTTCTGTCGATAAAATAATTTTTGTGTATTCTACATCTCTCTTCTAAAGGTGCTGCATTTAGTTAGACCAAACGAGCATTCGCTCATTTTATCCCCCACTCTACGAAATCAAGGAATTTCGACAAATCACGTTTTGTGTAACGAACGAATTTCGACGAATCACGTTTTGTGTAACGAACGAATTTTGGCGAATCACGTTTTGTGTAACGAACGAATTTCAACGAATCATGTTTTGTATAACGAACGAATTTCAAAGAGTGAGGGATAGAATGAGCTTTCGCTCGTTTGATCTAAATCCACCTTAAATCACATTGGGCCAATTCTCTGGAACATCTACTGAGTTATTGGCGGTGTGGTATGAGTAAAAAGTACCTACAGGATATTCTGGCCTACTACAAAATTAATACTTTTCGATGAATTATCTGTCACCCCAACGAAGATGTCATTAGAGTGGCAGAGACAAATCTTCGAAATTTGCGAATTTCGTTAGCTTTCTGGAAATAGGTAGGGTAGGTATTTTTCAGTTACTTACGAGAGTGTACTTTGTTAAATCATTTTGTACAAACATTATTAATTGAGACTTATGACTTTTCAGGAAAAATGTTGATCCATAGTATTGAATCTGAAATTGATGAGGATGATTGATAGATCTTCTTTTAGCCTACTAGGTACTCCCATATTTTCCGAGGGTGTCAGCTCTATCCTGCAACTCAAAAGGCAGGCACTTTCAGAGGTAGGGGAGCGGTTGGCTCATCTATCTGGGCACGTCTCCCTCATTCTGTTGCGAAACTGTTTCTCGCTGCCTCGCATGGTTTACTCGTTGCGGACGGCTCCAACTTGGCTTTTCGAAGAGGAGGTGCGTGCACTTGACGTCACACTGAAACATGCATTGGAGTCATTGCTTAATGTCTGTCTAAGTGACAATCAGTGGCTCCAGGCGTCCTTGCCTGTTCGGTATGGCGGTCTTGGGGTCCGTCGAGCTCAGGACATTGGGCTGGTGGCTTTTTTGGCTTCGGCACATGGCTCAGCAGATCTGGTGGCGCGTATCCTGTCGGTTGAGAATGGCAAAGTCAGTATGCCGTTCGTTTCCGAGGCTTTGGCGGCGTGGGCCACTAAGTGTCAAAGCGATGAGCGCCCAGAATGCTTGTTGTCTCAGCGAGGGTGGGATGATATCCTTTGTAAGTCGGCTTTTGAACATTTGCAGAGCGGAGTCTCGGGAGCCGACTTGGCGCGTCTAAGGGCTGTTTCAAAACCAGAGGCGGGTGCGTGGTTGCATGCCTTGCCGTCCCCACAACTAGGTACACTGCTCGATAATGATTCTTTGAGAATTGCGGTGGCGTTGAGATTGGGGAGCAAGGTGTGTAACGCGCATCGATGTATTTGTGGGGTGATGGTGGAGGAGAACGGCCACCATGGGCTTAGTTGCCAGAGGTGCGCCGGCCGTTTCCCTAGGCACCATTCGATCAACGAAATTGTTCGTCGGGCTTTAGTGGCAGCGAAGGTTCCATGTGTCCTGGAGCCACCGGGCTTGTCTCGTTTGGACGGGAAAAGACCCGACGGGCTTACACTGGTTCCCTGGCGCAGAGGGCGGTGCCTACTGTGGGACGCAACATGTGTCAGTACATTTGCTGCGTCGCATTTGAGGCACACTGTTAGGTCAGCGGGCTCGGCGGCGGAAACTGCTGCCAGGAATAAACACGCCAAATACTCTGCCTTGGGAGTCACGTATGACTTTGTGCCCATTGCCATCGAAACGGCTGGGCCCTGGTGTCACGAGGCCGGTGAATTTTTCAGGGAGCTAGGTAGGCGGTTGAGGGAGAGGGGTGGTGACCCACGTTCTGGTTCATGGCTGGTTCAACAAGTCTCCATCGCTGTACAACGTGGTAACGCAGCGAGCGTGATGGGGACTTTTGGACCAGGCGTGGCGCAGCAGGGTTTTTAGTATAGTTTTAGTTTGTTATTTTAAGTTAGTTTTTATTGTATTGTATATTTAAATTATTTGGGTTATTTTTGTAATGGACGTGATTATTTTTGGAATAAATGAAATGAGTCTATAAAAAAAAAAAAAAAAAAAAAAAGCGCGTTGATGCTGATAAACCCTCTTTGCAGAGATAATAACATACCGACCCAATCTTTAGAAGCTATTTATTTTACCAGTTACAGTTAAAGCGGTAAATCATATATTTTAGTGACAGGTCTCAAATCTAGACACGAACTTAGTCAGGGAGTAATAAATAATCTTAAGGCGGACTAAATATTCTAGCTAATAAAGCGTGGCTAGACGAATCGGAATCTGATGAGTGATCACTTATGATCAAGATTAACTGACACTAACTGAAGATTAACTGATTGGCTGACTGATTGAAAATTAACTGACAGTACAGGATAACTATAATAACCAAATTTAAAAATCGACTTCAACCAATTTCTCCAAGACCTCATCATCAGACCCCAACTTAAAACCAACGGGACCTCCGGGTCTCAGGGTTATTAGGTTATTACCCGTTAGATTAAAAATAGTGCAGTCAAATACAAAATAAGGTGTACACAAAAATGTTCAAAAATATGTCCCAGTGCACTCTAATTCTGTGTAATAAGAACGTCGTAACATATTTATGAGCGGATTCTTACAATACTTATTTTTGCACTTGACTGTACATTACAATACAAGTGGCGATGTTTTAAATCGACACGAGTTACGAATCCTTTTTGCACGTGTCTCGTACAACGTTTTTTAGTACAGATCCTCTGAAGTTTTGGACCTGACGTAAAGTGAGCCACTTCTCACATTAGCGCGTAAAAAAAGGCTCCATCCATCAGTACTTACTAAAAAATATATTAGAAAATTGTTTACTATTCTCGGAGATATCGAGTACTTATTATTTACCTATATTACAAGAGATATCGAGGAACACTTCCGGCCAAGAAGAAGAAGAGAGAAGCCAGAAGAAGAACTATATACATACAATACAATATCTTCTTTCCTATAAAAGACATCAACGCACTGCGCGCCATTTCTTTAGGATTTAGTAGGTATTTATTTAATACTTAAAAAATACGACTGCTATTTAAAACGAACTATTTTAACCGATTACTACGTGTTGATTGCATTAAAAATGTGTAATGCAAATAATTCGTAGAGAGTAGACATTCCGTAGATATATTCCGTGTATGTATAGGCAATAGCGAATGTAGAATCTCATAGAATCTATATCGGGATTCGCAAATGACCTTAATGGTTTCGCTCGTAAAAAGAAATAGCTAGAACCAGTACTATTGTAAATTTTATTGTCCGCTAATGGCGTCTACTGGTCGCAAATCATTTTTACGACCAATACGCCCCTCTATCTCAATCTATACATCTATAATGGTGCGTTCAATTCAAACCAAAAAGAGCATTCGCTGTTCTAGCGCCCGTTCTACGAAATCAACCAATCACGTTTTGTGTACCGATCGAATTTCGTAGAGTGGGAGGTTAGAACAGCGAATGCTCTTTTAGTTTAACCGCACCTTAACACAGTTTTACCATTTTTGACTCTTATTGCTATTTCTATAAAGGTCAAGAATGGTCAGAAAACTGTGTTGTTGATGGTACGGTCAACATCAAGAGTGTCACTCTATGCAATACAGATATTTTCACTTATTCATATAGTTGAACCTTTTTAGTAAAAGGTCCGTGTCGGTTGCCGTAATGATGGAATTTGCTTGTATTTTTAAACAAATTATTGTATAAGCCTACCTCTAGTTTTCAACGACAAAATGGGACTCGCGTGAGGAACGTAAGTTATGTTGCTCAGAGTCTGCCTGCAATCCCGGGATCAACGTCAGAATAATATTTAATGTACAGTCTGTAACGTATCGACATCAAGTGAAGATAATTCTTGCTTTCATTCTTTTTGTAGGCGTTCGATTTAAAATATCATGACGTCGCCGCGTACCACGTGACCTACAATTGTACGTCAGTGTTTTCATTCAGGATACTATGGCATTGAACAGAGCGGGTAGAATTTCAACCAATCAGATTCGAGCTAGTTTATTGTTAGCCAATGGTAAAAGATGTTCAGTATGAGGTGATTCAAAGACGTCGAATGAACGAACAATTGAGGGATTGAGAATGAGAGTTGAGAGAATCTGACTTAAGGGAGTGTAAGAGGTATTCGTGGCTTTTTCTTCAGCAGAGCGTCGAGTCGTAAGGAAGTCAGTGAGTTTAGCTCGTAAGGCATATCGTGTTTAGAATTGTTCACAGATATAGCAGGCAGGCTTTACGGCAGCGGAGGCATAGGGCGAGTAACGCCATTCCTGGGCGTGATTCGAAGATAAAAATGCGGTACCACCCGGCATTTGGGCGCACCAAGGAAGCACCAGCATGGATATGGTACGTCGCCTCTGGCATATTTTATATTTATAGGAATTGCTTTGTGATAGTGGAATAATAGGTGCATCGAATCATACGGGATCCCAGCGATATGTTAGAAAGTGGGTAGATTCAGATTCGTTGTGCTTCGGAGATGAGCGTGCTCGAAGATCTAGTTTCTATTATGTGTGTTCAATTGTGTTTTAATCGTGTTTATTCATAGTTTAAATATTGAATAGTTATTATTCCGATATACTTTCGACAATGCTTTATAGAATTACTAAGTGGTAACGAACCGTACTGGTCGATTAGTGATGACTATAAGGTTACGGCAAACCGACACAAGGGCGAACGTAAGTTATTAATATTCATTTAATACGGATTGAATTAGTTTTAGCTTGTAGTTGGGGTCCAGCTTGTGTGAGGGTATCTGGATACAGGGCCCGTGTCTGGATGGTTTTCATACAAATTGAATCTTAAATTGCAATCTATGACAGGAACATAATAATAAATCATTGCTTGTGGTCGTTGTGTGTACGGTTGATTTAATTTAACTAATTTACTTTTATAATGTTCATCGTAACTGCAATACGAACATAATCGAGTAACATTTTAATAATGTAACATGGTTATCTAAATAATTCTGTATTAATTATTCGGTTGCCGTATTCTTTAGTCGACAGTAGTAAACCAGTGGAACGCGCAGCATTATGATTCATGTAGATTGTATAGATACGCCACGTGTTAACACGTTCAATACGGTAGGGGGTATTTCGACTTCGTACTAGGTATGGTTAGTTACAAGTTAAGCCAATTGCATCAGTGTTAAAATTTGATGCTTCCAAAGTTAATAATTTAATAAACTGTTTTATAACGGCGTTTTATAAATACTTTTATTTGTTAATAATTGATAGTGTTTGCCTTAAATTTGGTTTGAATTCAGTTCATTCTACTTAATTATAACACCATAAACATTAACATCATCCTTTGAGTTATGGTATTATTTTAGTAGACTGTTATATCTAAC
Organism: Thaumatotibia leucotreta; assembly: GCA_025490895.1. Classification (NCBI taxonomy): domain Eukaryota; kingdom Metazoa; phylum Arthropoda; class Insecta; order Lepidoptera; family Tortricidae; genus Thaumatotibia; species Thaumatotibia leucotreta. Next base: position 72,826 of record JALPQI010000752.1, read on the forward strand.
GCGTTCACTGCGGTTAGGGGTCTTTCGACCCCTTACAAGTATGGTTAGTTATGAGCCTAGCTAATTGCCGCAGAGAAGGTGTTAAGATAATTATTTTCCGTATTAAATGACAGCCCCATTATATTATAGTGTACAAATGTTGGTAGGTAATTAAATAAAATATTTCTCATTTCCGGTCCATGTCCATCGGCGAGAGGCATAATTATATCATCCACGGGATCAAGGGTGTGGAGATATCTGCAATTACATCAGCATCAAATACTCCATCGGTCGCAAGTGACGCTCAAAGGCGTCTGCCATTTCGTCTTGACTGGACTCCGTTGAACTGGTGTGTTGCTTCTGGTTTATTTAATAGTTAGGATTATCTACCCTTCAAATTAATTAATTGTGTGCCATATTGAAAAATATTTCTAAACTTAAATATATTATATTAATGTTGTGTAGAGCGGGCTAGGATCTGGTTAATTGAATCCCACAATTTAATGAGTTAATTGATTTTTATTTAGAGTTATAATTTATTATTCATCGATTAAACAGAACATTTCATGGAGAATAATTGCTTGATTAGTTTTGGTATTTCAATCACTCTTTTAGTATTTTTCCATTATTCCGTTCAATCATAATCTGTAATGACTCCGTCGAATTGGTGTGTTGCTTCTGGTTTATTTAATAGATAGAATTATCTACCCTTCAACTTAATTGTGTGCCATATTGAAAAATATTTCTAAACTTAATATATTATATTAATGCTGTGGAGAGCGGGCTAGGATCTGGTTTAATTGAATCCCACTATTTAATGAGTTGATTGATTTTTTATTTAGATTTATAATTTATTATTCATCGATCAAACAGAAAATTTCATGAACAATAATTGCTTGATTAGTCTTGGTATTTCAATTACTCTTTTAGTATTTTTCTATTCTTTCGTGCAATCATAATCTGTGATGACTCCGTTGAACTGGTGTGTTGCTTCTGGTTTATTTAATAGATAGGATTATCTACCCTTCAAATTATTTAATTCTGTGCCACATTGAAAATTATTTCTAAATTTAAATATATTTTATTAATGTTGTAGAGAGCGAGCTAGGATCTGGTTTAATTGAATCCCACTATTTAATGGTCTAATTGATTCTTTATTTAGAGTTATAATTTATTATTCATCGATTAAACAGAACATTAATGGGCAATAATTGCTTGATTTGATTTTGGTATTTGAATTGCTCTTTGAGTATTTTCCTATTATTCCGTTCAATTATAATCCGTGGTCAAAATTATTAACTTCTTATTAATACCTGTTATAAACATGATATTTTCTATTTTCCGGTGTTTCGTGCGTACGAGAGAGAGGGCGCCATGTACAGACGGCATCACGACACCGCTACACACGCGCTTCGTGTTGGGTCGACACTGCTCAGCTACTCTATACATTACGGCGCCATATACAGCTACTGCATCTTTGCGCTACTGCTCACGTGAGCTCTACGTGTTGCATCGCCACAGTTATACCTACATTATAATCGTCCGTTTAAGCGCATATCGGTTTCATTTAGAATTAAGGGTATTTTAGATTTAACATCTACCTACGACTTAACTACGATATTCTAATATAATACATAATTATTGCTGGTTACATCGTCTTGATTGGCAATGCACTGCTATTCAATATCTTTATGCTCAATGTGATAAATAATGGCTGTGAGCAGTTCCTCCAATTACTTGACTTATTTGGATGCGACTCTTTGTTAATGAATCGCGCAGTAATTCAAGTAATTAATTATAAATCGTTGGTCCATCAATAGTATATTAGAAACTATGAATGCGTGATTCATTACGATGATTACAAACGGTATAACGTAACGTGTGCGTTATGAAGTTGAGACTCTTATGAAGTGATCCAGATTTAATATTGACAACAAATTGATTGTGGTTCAAGAAACTTATTCTGAAACGTTTAAGTCTATATTACCCTACTGTCAATTAAAGCTATCTACATCAGATAACGGTACACATAAATTCACAGAAATTATTAAAATGCTAAATTGATTATTCTGCATTGGAATTGACCGCATTTAACACTAACGTTGTAGTTAATAGGATCCGCAATACATTCCTTTGATAATGTGATGCAGTACAGTTACTGTTGATTGTTGAAGGTATGGTCGGGGCGGTTTATAGTGTGTTCTTATGAGTCATCTAGTTTGTTAGGCGACCACGAGTTTCATGGTAGAACTGCGGTCTTTATTTGAGGTTCGCGCGAGATCCTTGAAAAGGGTGATTCGCACAACTTTAACTCGCGAAGTAGAATGCTTGCCCGGATCTATTCGGACAAGACATCTAATTAGCATCCGATCAGAAATCTGTATCTTTGTTTGCTAACATTTGTAGTTAAAGACCCCAATTATATATTTATAACCAAACTTTTATACCATATGGGCGAGACTATAAAGTGTGAAGCTTAACGATCTTACAGACTATTGACTAGGTTGTCTCATGCCTTCGGGCTGGGCTTGCTACCATGGAGCTTGAATAATACTGAGCATTGATGTGCAATTCTCAGTAGTATGGTCATACTTGGTCCGTTCTTGCGTAATACGGTTCCTGAATAGAAAGTCGTCGATGGGGTCGGGCATTACATTCCTTTGATAATGTGATTCAGGCTACTGATGATTGTTGAAGGTGTGATTATGCCCGGTTTATGGGGGTATTCTTACATGTCATCTAATTTGATAGGAGACTACGAGTTTCATGGTAGGACTGCGGTCTTTATTCGAGGTTTGTGCGAGATCCTTGAAAAGGGTGATTCGCACATTCTACACCGCGAAGTAGAATGCTTGCCCGGATCTATTCGGACAAGACATCTAATTAGCATCCGATCAGAAATCTGTACCTTTGTTTGCTAACATTTGTAGTTAAAGACCCCAATTATATATTTACAACCTATACTATATGGGCGAGATTGCAAGTGCGAAGCTTAACAATATTACAGACTATTGACTAAGTTGTCTCATGCCTTCGGGCTGGGCTTGCTACCATGGAGCTTGAATAATACTGTGCATTGATGTGCAATTCACAGTACTGTGGTCGAATGGGGTTCTGTTATAGGTAATGCGGATTCTGAATAAGACAGCTTGTCTCATAACATTATGGGAATCTTTAAGTCATACGACATACATACTAGAATATTATATCACGTTAATTATAATTGTAAAACATACTACCTACAAATATATTATATATATACATATGAACATCTTGAGAGGGATATTGTCACATTCTTATTCTTAGTCTCGGAATTTGTATCTTCGGATCTATTCCTAGCGTTTGGATATTCTTGGTATACTGACATACCTGAGGGTTTTGCATCGGCTTGCAGCTCTAAATACCCAATATGGTTTATATAGAATCGGTCCACGCTGAGGCTCTCGTCCAGACATTGCCCTTGATATGTATGGGTTTATTAACACTGTATAAAACATAATCGTCATCTATTTAATAAGTTAGTTTTAAGCGGTTTAGTAGTATACATATTCAAATGTGATATCACGTTAATTATAATTGTAAAACATACTACCTACAAATATATTACATACATACATATGAACATCTTGAGAGGGATATTGTCACATTCTTATTCTTAGTCTCGGAATTTGTATCTTCGGATCTATTCCTAGCGTTTGGATATTCTTAGTGTACTGACATACCTGAGGGTTTTGCATCGGTTTGCAGCTCTAAATACCCGATATGGTTTATATAGAATCTGTCCACGCTGAGGCTATCGTTCAGACATTGCCCTTAATATGTAAGTGTTTATAATAACGGCTTAGTATTAAGATTGTGTAGAATATTCAAATGGCTTGGATAATATTGTGGTTGTTGGAATATATTTCGGACATGGACTTTGTAACATTTCTCATACCTCAGAGGATTTGGGTTATTACTTATCATAATGTTGTCCAATTTACCACTAGATGATCATGCTATTATCAATATTTTATTATATTAATTTTTATTTTTTCGTGTGTGTGCAGGTTAACCTTTGGCGTCAGGTTTTTGTACCGTCATGTTTTCCTGACTTAGGTATTTGGCCCTAGCAATCATGACGGTGTATCTCATGAAGTCCTAACCAGACCAAATGAGATACAGAGCTTGTAGAGTCCTTAGATTTAATTGTAAAACTAATAAGAAATTTTAATTTAATAAATATTTTCTTTTTCCTCTCTATACCTTGTTTATTTTATACTTTTCCCTAAACTTTAGATTTCCCTATTACACAGCTTTATTGGAGCTTCATAGTTTTCACATTTTCAGTAATGAAGCTTATAGCCCATGTAGGATGTTACAAGTCAAAGGCAAAATAAAATGTATATAAAAATGCTCAAAAATATGTACCAGTGCACTTTAATGTAATGTAATTAGATCGTCGTAACATAGGTATAATATACAAGGATTTTTAGATACATATTTTTGCACTTGACGCGGTTTACGCGGTTACCTATGTCCTGTGTCGCTAAATTATAGGTTACATCAATAAGCCTACTTATTACTACTTGTAAAGAAATTGCCGCCCATAAAGTCAGAAGTGCAAAAAGAGTAAATTCACACGGTTTTTTACTGGCAAGTTCGTTTGTCAGACTATTCGATACTTCAGATGCTGATCCTACCTTTTGGTATTGAGGTCCGTGACCGGAGGTCAAGTTCGCTCGTTCAAGGCTAGGATTAGAGACGGTGCACCTTTGTAAGCGGGGCTATAGCTCGAGAAATATAAATGGAATGTTTATTTTTACTATAATGTAGGTAGAAAGTTTCCAATTTATATTTCACAAACTATACTAGGATCTACTAATGCGATTCAGTTTAGGACCTAATCTGAATCGCGATGTGTCAGGTCCATAGAAGAACTGTCAAAAACTGACAGGCCGAACCTAAACTGAATCTCATCTCAGAGACCGTGGTAGCCCACCAGAAAGGCAAACCGAGAATTTCGTAAGTCGAAAATTTCGAAGAAAATTGTGCTATTGGAGTTAAATTTCGAGCTTATTTCTCTGTGAATACAGTTTAACTTTCATTAGTTCATTAGAACGACAGAGACCGATTCTGGAAATTTACGATTTGACTGTACTGCGAAGTTCAAGAAAGAAGCATCTACGGTACTCGGCCCACTATTGGTGTATTTAAACAAGATTTTGTAACAACACATTTCAATACGACTGTGAAACAAAAATCGAAATGAGTGGCGATAAATTAAAACACGACCAAAGAGATTGTTTTAAATCGATATGAATTTCCCGTGTACCATACGACGTTTTTCGGTACTGATAGCCATTCAGATTTCGACCTAACAAGAAAGGAGCCACTACTCGCACTATTGCGTAAAAAATATAATTTTGTCCAGACTTCATTAAAAGTAAAAAAAACTAAAAAACAGATATGGAAGGATAAACAATATTGCTTTGCTCTTCCGCGATACAGAATGTGTAGCTAATTAGTGTAACCCGCTATAGTTACTTGCGTATTTTTTGCATGCAATTAATTTTCCCACCCTCCCGCCGCAAAAATAAATACGCAAATAACTATAACAAACCACCACCAATAACACTATACTCGACTCGACACGTGTTTCGCCTCTATACGAGGCATCATCAGGGAGTTGACGATGTTGTCGGTCTGGTGTCCGGTTCTGTTGCCGCAAAGTAACGCCTGATTCAATTAATTACAGATATGGAAATCAACTATAGGTGCCTACTATTGTACACAACTTTGTAATCACCGGACTAAATGGTTCTGATTAGGGTATTTTGATGATGATTGCTCGATACGAAAGTCACGTTTGTGGACACATCAATACAACGCTTTATAGCGAATCTGTCACTGTGCAACGGGCAGGGTCACCGCCCACGCGTCGCCTTGCGGGCTCTTTTATAGTAAAATTCGCGGTTTATGCTAATAAACGAATTAAAACTTATTAGTAAATAGGAAGTAGAGACTTCCGCTCCGATGACACTGACCGGCAGTACGTACCTACTGTTGTTATGAGAATTTTAGCGTCCTTGAAATTTTGGCTCTGAAAAATTTTCGTCATAAAGAAAGGGTTGGCACACAAGTGGTGCGACTTTCAATTCGAAAGTCGCGAGTTCATTCCTCGGCTGGTTGGTACTAATAACTCTTATAAGCAAGGATCGGATTTTTCTTTTAATTTGTTATTATTGTTTTTGTATTATTTTTTAATTTTGTCGCAGTAGTTGGGCTCATACGCTGGCAGCTCGGCCTTCGGCCTCGCGAGCTGTCATGCCTCTGAGGGAGGCTTCAGGCTTTCGGCCCTACGCGGAGCTCGGCCTTCGGTCTTCGCAGATTGTCGAAACGAATCGTTGGGCCTGCGGCCCTCCGCTCCTTACACTCAATAAATCAAAATTAAATATCAACTATTATAAATCGTTTATGGGTCACAAATTCACAATCATGGTGTGGTACTAAACATACTTTGTGAGAGTGTTATTAAAAAAATATTGTTTTAAATAAAAGAAGTTAGTTAGTTACATCATAAGATAAAGAAGTCTCTACTATAAGGAACAGGGTTATGTTTTCAAAATGACGGGCATTTGTCCGATCCTTAGTCATAAGGTCATAGTATAACAATCGCTTATCAGCGATAGACGACAACATAGTTTATACGAGCCTTACTTTTGGGTTAAAATAGTACTTGCTTTCGTTAGAGGGTCCAAGTAATTATTGGTATTGATTCATCGGGACTCCAACCTCTTTGACAAGCTGCGGCAAAAGCCGGAATAAAAAACAAAACAATGAGTATTTTATATGGGGTACCTACCTATTTGGACCTACCTTGTTCAATAGGTGATTGGAAATACGCAAACTGACCACCTGTTTTCGTAGAAGATATAACCCACGTAAAAATAAAAAAGCGAAAAGCTATAGCTATATAAAACGTAAGTTCATTTTGAAAAATTGGTGACAATTACGTGCTTGCATAGTCATATTTAACAAATGGCTTACCTACTAATATCAATGGGGAACCTCATCGTACGAAAAGATACAGAAAACAAAGGAACATCAAATTATAAAACATTTCCCTCCACCTAATCTCCATATACGATCCATCTACTGCACCTATTGTCTGGCGTCTAAACCCCCTAAACAAGACCTCTTCCGACGCATTGTTTACAAATTCGCAATGTTTAATAACTTCCGAATCCGTGGGAATCCTCTCAGTTATTCACAACACATGAACGATCACTCCAACTCAAACCATCTTCGGCCCGACTTGCGGTTGGAATCAGCTTTGCCAGTCAAGGGTTCAAGTTATATCAGTAAAAACTCCGAGCGAAGTACAAAGTATTTTGCGAATGAGGTCGAATTTCGTGTGGGGACGGCCTCGTGCTGACCTATAAAAACTATACACTCCCGCAAAAACTTACATAACGTAAACAGAAGCATCGGAAGAAAATGGCCGCTCTGAGAATACTTTTTGCCATCGCCCTTGTTGGTTGCGTAGGGCCGGCCCTAAGTCAAGGTTAACACCTTACTGACCTACTTCTGTGTATTCGTACGTTTAACGCAAATTCGCGGTCAAGGTTTCAATCAAAATGAACCGTATTAACATTATTATGTTCTCTCGGGAAGCTTACCAAGTCTACGTTAATGAAAAAAATGGTTCATCTAAGTTGAACGTCCGATGGGAAATAAATGTTTCTACGGACAAACTTGTCTTTAAGTAGACAAGTCGAAATTAGTGTGTTATTACCCCTTGTTCCACTTTTGCCTGTGGGCTTTTGCGAGCCACTGTAATAAACTTGTTCGATATTATCGATCTGTCATGACTTTGCGATAAATTTCGCTCACCGATTAGCACCGTTATTTTATTGTTCGTAATAGAACCCTTAGTGTAACACTTTTTAAATTACAGATGCCGTAAGTGGAGCTTTGGTGAGAGAGCCGCGAGGGCACAAAAAGAGGTTGTGTAAAAAGTATGGAATTTGTGGCCAGCAGGGTTACGGAGGACATCAGGGGTACCAACAGGGGTACCAACAAGGGTATCAGCAAGGGTACCCACCGGCGATTAACATTGGTATCAGCCAGTCTCAATCATCAGCAAGCGCTGGTGGTGGCGGTTACAGCAACGGGTATTATCCTAACAATTACCAATTCAACGGGCCTAATCCAGGATACGGAGGCTACCAGGGGGGCTTCGGAGGCTACGGGGGTCCGAACCAAGGGTTCGGAAGACCTGGCTTCAGTAACGGACAAGGAGGATATAACAACCAGTTCAATGGCAACTACTACGGCCCTGGAGCCGGCAATGGCTTCGGGTTCCCTGGACAGGGAGGTTATTACGATGAAGCACAGAACAACGATGAGCATGATAGCGGTCTGAGTCCACAAGAGCAGAATGATCAAGCTATCTTCGGTGACGACCATGGGCACCAACACCAAGGCCCTCAAGGTCAAGGAAACTTTGGCAATGACTATGGATCTCAGCCTCATGGACAAGGACATGATTACGCTGTTTCCGGGTCTTTTGCCTTTGCTGGTCGCAAAAATAATTAAGTTAGAGCAATTTGGTAGTGATATAAAATATTTATGAGAAAAAATTATGAGGTCTCTATCTGTGATAAGATGAACGATTATTTACCCATGACATAATCAATTGTTGACAAAGCAATGCTATTTCATTAGATAATGTTATCTTAGGTATATAATTAATTTTATTGTAAATAAATACCTAGATGTAAAATTAAATAAAATTGTTTCGAAACGAAATTTATTTAGTGGTGTTTAATAAAATTGTCACATCTAGTCACAAGTCCTAATTAGTAAGAGTATTGCAAAATTGCATGCATATTTACACTTAATTGTATATATCTCACTAAGAAATACAATTAAACTGTATCCATACAAAATAATAATTGGAGCCACAAATTTAACAGCGGATATCGCGGAATAATCATGTCATAACAATAGTTATAACTACATTGATGCTTTGATTCATCGTCCGTATTAGATTTACACGCTGTATAATTGTATATGTAAACTATGATAAGTCTAGAGTATCTACCCGGATCCGAAGGCGATGAAATTGCGGAGTATTATTTATTTCATTTGAAAAAATCAGTGCCTTTAAAGAAATTATTAAAAATTTTCAGTCATTTCTAATGCACTCGACCACAAACATCAGCAAAAAATTGGCACACTCTAAATCACTTTCAAAATCTTTGACCCAGCTGACCCCATCCGCAAACCGCCAATTAAGCGCTGCTCCCAAAATGAACGATAACAATCAATACGAACCCATCTAATTTTACCGGTGCGGGTAGGAGTGGGGAACTTTCTTCGTATAAAAGGCTAGGGATGCGAGAGACCATCATCCAGTGTTGGAGAAAGGTGTAAGCACTCTAGTTGTAGCAATTAGCTGAGATCTAGACGTAACATGGCGGCTAAGGTTGTTGTTTTCGTTGCGGCGCTGGCGGCCTGCGGTGCCGTGCCGGTTATCATTGATGGTGAGTGATTTTGTATACTTTTCTAGTCCTGTGCACTACAGTTGATTTTGCAAGTTTTGGACAAAAAACAAACCTAAGTAGGTATCTACAATATCGAGAACATAATAAAATACATTTTTCCCGTATCTCCATAATGTCAATGTAATGGACATTGTTTTTAACCTGCACTCTATAATTTACCTACTCTCCATAAACACTTAAGAATTAGGTAGAGAATTCTATAAGTAGTGTAATAATTTCGCCTCAGTGATATAATAATGTCTCTCTCTAGACAGCGCTGCGCCTGGGCCATCTTAATCGACACTTTTCTGGACCATCTCAATCGACACTTTGGTTGAGGGTCTGACGTTATATTTTAGAGAAAATTAAGTTACCGACTCTGTCCGGTACCTCCTTAACATCATCCTTTAATCTTACGGCAAAACTTATTTCACACACCTAATTATGTATTATGCGAATTATGTCCTGTACCTACTTATGTGGATTATTTACCCTTTTAGACGAATATGTCCCCGGAGTAGTGATGCGCATCGGCCGCTCCCCGAACGTGGCCTTCGGCTTCGGAAGCGGCTTCAGCAGCAACATCGGTGGCATCAGCCACTCCACCGGCATGGGGACCGCCTTCCAGAGCGGCGATGCTCAAGCTTACGGCGCTGGCTTGGGAAACAACGGCAACTACGCCAGTGGCGTGGGCATGGCTAGCGCTGGGCCTTCATACCCAGTTTACCAGCAGCAACCTTATCCACTCCGTAACAACTACGGCTCCGCTGTATCCTCAGCTCAGAACTACAACGGCCTCAACTCAGCCGTTTCTTCCGCCCAAACTGCCAACGGTCTCCAATACGGATCAGCCACCTCTGCCGCCCAGAACAACCCTCGCTACCAATCTGCTGTGGCGTCTGCACAGAACGTGAGAGGCTTAGGTTACGACGCGCAGAACGATTTCGGATCTGCCGTGTCTGCTGCTCAAACTCATAATGGGGGGCACTTTGGGTCCGCTGTATCTGCTGCTCAGAACAACGGTGCTTACAGAGCCAGTACTGCCCAAGCTGTCCAACAGCATGGTGCATCTCTGCAACACAGTGGAGCCTCCAGCATAAATGCTCCTGGACTACAAGCTGCCCAGTCTCATGCCGTTAACAACGGATTCTACTAACTGTGAGGATATTGTGAAAAGACATTGAGACGACTTGATAAACTTGTCTCGGTGTCTTTTATATTATTCTGTGGGAATCTCAATAAAAGTCTAGTTTTAAATTCAATTGTTTTTATTGTGACATAAAATTCTTCCTGACTATTCTATTTACAATTTTAATTCTCTAATTAGAAGCTGGTTCAAATAGTAAAAAATAAATTATATTTCCATATAAAAATATTTACTAGCTAGGTAAACGCTAACCTTATAGATACATGAGTCATGTAGACGGTTAGCGGTCATGTAACATATATGATACTTTCAATCATATTTCAATTCATTAAGATGTAAGTGACAGTTGGGTTTAATATACCTACTTGCGACTAAGTATGGTGTCGAATCGCAATTATACCCAGTCAATAACTAAAGACTAAGGAAAACTGGAACTAACTACGAGTAACACAGAGTTAACTAGTCCATAAATTTGTGACTATTCTAACCGTTTAACCTCGTGTTAATGGCCTATTCCTGGATTGTGCAAGTGGACCTAAATACCTTTATTGTCTGCTCTTTGCGTTATCAAAAGCAACTGTATTCACTTTACCATACACATGTCCATTATCATTAATAGCTGTAACTGTCACGTCCCCATTTCCAAGAGGCTCATGACTCTCAACGCCTCTCAACCAAGGCCCAAAGTTTAAACCCTCAAAATTTAAGGGAAAATTAAAAAATGGTAGTAAAAAAGGGTTGAAAGATGGAAAACCTCTTCCAGTGGAAGTGTGGGTTCCAGCTAAAGCAGTGCTAATGGTTTTTTGGAACTGTTCTGAAGGATTGGAATTGACATCAGTATTCGCTCTCTGATTTGGAAAATTTAATGTTAGATACTTCTCGACGTCAGGATCTGATGATGATATAGCGATGACTGTATCTCCTGATGGTGATGATCCTAAAAAGAAACAATAAGAATTTAATTAAAGTTCAGTTATTATTTTAAACTTAAAGATATGGGATATGCCATAATTCCTTAAAGTTTTACGAAAAATAGCATACGAAAAGTATACCTAGCGTGCCCGGCTTCGAAAAACTGAGGAGCTACTGCGAACCACGAAGGCAGTATTGCCTCTCTCTCGCTCCTGTTAATCCGAACCTAAGTGTGACATAAATAGGTCACACGTCAATCTGGTTCGCGGTTCATAAAATAGTACCAACTCATCATAGCATAATGAATTACTTATTCTACGTCAAAGTTTCGTATCGGCCGGTCCAAGCTTGCTAGGGTCTAGTGCGGATCAACCTTTACCAGCGAGTTTTATTTTCGTTTAAATATATTTGATTCAATATATTTTTGTCCAAATTCCTCAGTCTTAAAATAGACTCAGTAATTTTGGGTACGGCTACTTATAAGTAAATACTCGACCACAGCATACCTATTTCTAAAATGAAGGTACACTCGGCTAAGATCGGATCTAATGTAAGATCGGGTGACCTCAATAACTACTAAAATAGTAGTATTTCTTCCACACTGGCTATATTAGGCATGACGCCATTTCACCCCGCCCCTCTCGCTAGTATGCAGCAACCGCTCAGACGCATCAGTCGTGAGCTACGATAATTTAAAAAAAAAGTTTTGTTTTTTTCGAGAATTTTTCGAAGATGCGATCTTTAACAGGAAGCTATATACCCTCTTCTCCTTACTTTAGAGTTGAAATTAGATACTAGATCTTAAGCCAAGAAGGTTTTTCGGTTGGGTGTCTTGAAAAAAAAATATTTGTGCTAGTTTGAGTGTCGATTACTCCTAAGCTATTCAGCTGAGCGGAATCAAGTAAATTTATAATGAAAGCTTGATTTCTCTTTTATCACATACATTACACATCTGCAAGTAAAAGTTAGTGAGAATATAATTTATGATTTTTTTTGTGACATCCTTTCAACTCACCGAAAAATAGTCCGGTCTTACCCGGGTGTCTTACCTTACACTTTCTAGCTACTTTTAGACTTCACAGCTTTATCATATCTAGCACAAAACCAAAAAATGCAACAAACCTTTTAAAACAATGGGAACTGCCATCACAATAGAAACACTGGCAACAAAACATAGCAATTTAAATCCAGACATGACTGCAAATGTTCTATCCTGAATAGTACGTGTTAATATGAAGTCATAACTCATTTCTTCGTCTTTTATATAGGCCTTATAACGCTATGTAATGTCAGTCATACTAATTATGTTGAGTAAGGCAATGAACCCTGAAACTAGCTTTAAAAAACTGTAATATGAACAGAAAAATACAGTAAAATCCAACCTTAAGTCCCCCTTATTAAGACAGAAATTGGGTTCTTAGTTTTATATCCTGCTGATCGCTATTAAGAAGTCTATCTCTATAATTACGAATTGTCTTGACGTAGGCGCTGTTAACTGTTAAGAGCCATAAAAATCAATGTACGTTTAGACAGCTGAGACTTACGAATCAATGGCCACGTTTTGTCTTCAGGGGCAATGACCTATCTAGGCTCCTAATTCACTCAAAATCATTTGGATGTACCTATATTGATTGAAGCTTTCACGATTTTCACTCTTATTTTAAACACAAACGGGACGTAATTGCGTAAACTTATGTTAAATAGTATTCTGACCTTATTATAACGATGATCATTATAATTTGATGATGCTATGATTCTGAAACTCGAATCCCTGTCTGTTAGTCACATAGCTATAATGACACTCCTTTCTTCATAAGATTGACATCACAGATATAGGGTAAACATACCAGTTTTCGGCCATTTATCCGGCTTGCTGACTTACGTCTTAAATTTCATACTAATGCTGTACACCTACAGCATTCACGTTTTTATTGCAGAAACCTATGATAGTCTACTTTATTAAAATGACATGTATGTGAACAAATACCTTAGTGATAATTTTAAAAAATATATTATTCCCTAATTTAGCAAAAACACCTGTTATCGGCCTTCTTTTCCAGATTTCGGCCATCGGAGGACCACTTTTTCGGCCGCCAACTTTATGTCAGAAAAATTACTCGTAACCTACGGCCGTAAACAGGATTTTTATTGACGTGTTATCGGCCGTCAATTATCTCCTACGGCCGGCGACAGGTTCCATTATTACCAGTTATCGGCCATCATTCTACCAATGCTGATAAAAGGTTACATTTTAACTGTTTTCCGGCCTCTTAAAAGGGGAAGTTTCAAACGTTCCTATCTCTGCAAATGTATAGTATACTGACGGCCGGAATCTAGTTACAAATTCACAGAGAATATTTTATGTACAAGTATAATGCCCTCCATATTAATGATAATAAGGTTTTCGCTGCAGAAGCAAAAATAATGCACGCATATTGAATTGATTTTCGGCCCCCCTGCCGGGAATTAGATTTTGATGTAAATGGTCAACGTGTTCACCGGCCACCAAAAATAACGCAATTTATACAAGATTGATGAGATTTAGCAATTTAATATTAAATTTTCAAATGTTATTTACACACCAACCAAAAATAAACACCGAATAAGCAACAAAAACAGTATGAAACTCACCTTTGAAACTCACTAATCTTGACTTTTTTTTTGCTAAATTTTGCACGCGTCTGCACATCAAATTTTGGAATGGCGACTGTGGTTTTGATTTGCCGTTGACAAGGTCAAACTTTCTACTTATAAATTATGAAGTTCTCTTGGTTGTGTTGGCGCGAAATTTGTAACGAATGGACATTTTATGCCGCCAATATTCAATAAAATGTGCAAAGCGGGCCGAAGAGGGGTAGTGGCCGGGAAACTGGTATGTTTACCCTACCATAGATCAAGCAAAAAGCTGCGGACAATTCAGCTTTCGGGCGTCAAATTTTGTAAGTTGAAGTGAACAAAAACATTAATAATGCCTCCTTAAGTAATATTAATTGCAACAACACAAAAAAATATGAATACTCAAGGGCCTGAGGCATATTTAAAATCATAGGCAAGTAAAAACTTCAGTACAAAATCTGACACGCTCGGCCGCCATACAAATGAATGAACTTGTTTCTTCTATCCAAATCTAATTCTGTGAATGACATAAAACATATTAAGTTCTTACGGTAAAACTAAACACTGACAAATCTGGCGACTCGATTAAAATAAATAATAAAGTATTTTAATGCCTCAGGCAATGTGGATATAAATTGTAATTAAGTGACCTGAAAAAATATTAAAATTTTTGACACCTTAATTTACGATCTGTATTCAAAATACACAATCATTTTCTAAAGAATGGGACAACTTTTCTGAAGAGTCATTAATGTCATTATCATAATTATACAAACTGGTTGATGATAACGGCAGTACGGGGTTTCTTGAATAAACGTTACCAGACTAATAGGTATTACGAATAGAACCACTTCCAGGGTTCGGACACGAACTCTAAACAAATAGAAGTGTCAAAAATGTATGACCTTCCCGGATCACTCCTCACGGTCAGAGTCTGACTGCCTTTATTTTCTCCTATAATGTCGCACTTGGCGATTAGATCTACGATTCATACCTTCTTGACGCACGAATGTGATACTCACCCCTCTATTCACTCTAGTCCGCGACGGGCGCACGCGACGGGACCCGAACACAAAGAGAGGACCTGTTAAGGCCAAAAGGAGGATCTAAGATGACGGAAGATACTGGGACACAGTACCCACACACGGAGAGGATACGCAGAAACCAGGAAAACTTATGGATAGCTATGACAATATGACTATACTAATGTGCAAGTTGGTAACATTTTGAGAGCCTCGATAAACTAATTTGGTAAAGACTGCTTACGAAACTGTAGGTTCCGGGTTCAAATCCTAGCGAGAGAATTTATTTGTATAGTATCTAATCATACAGTAAGCACCTATCTATGTTTTATTTAGGTAACAGATAGTATCTGTTTACGAGGTAATGAGGCTAAGTACGTTTACGAATATTATTGAAAGTGTACGGTTTTAGTCAATTTGCTTAACCCTAAAAATATTTCTGAAGTTTCGACACCCATAAAAACTAGAAACTAGTCAAGTGACTTGATTCTAGCTGTACCAAGTAGGCGGCTTTATGCCACAATCTTTCATCTCCAAGTACAGTTATGTCTATTGATCTTCACACCAATCAATAATCCAAATAATTACTTTAAACAATTACCAGTATTAGTACAGCTATTATCGTTTTTATCAACTCTTGTGTTGGTTGATCCCTCACGTCCAAACTGTAATGTCGGAGAAATTATAGACTTCAATAGAAAATCGAACTGCCAAAGCGCTTCATCAATATTTATTATTATTAAGAACCGTTTTAAATGTTGTTTAAGAAAACTTGTAATTTTATCTGGGTAAATATAAATTGGGTTTGATGGGAGAAGATTGCATTTGGATGTAGTTTGTCAAGATGGCGAGACTTGCGTGGTTCCTAAATTTGGTGGCATTTGTGGTCGTCTGTGTCGATGCAGGTATGTTTTTGAAATTAATTATGTGCCTAACAAAATAAATCAGTAAATATTTAAGTAATTACTCCAGTAAGAGGTACAAATAACTCTAATCTATTTTGATGAAGGAAGCTACTAAGAGCTAAATAAATAATTGCTTTCAAATACGTTTAGGGAACTTTTTAATTACTTTAACCTACTTAGAATTTCTATCACTTTATTCTAGACTTTATATAATATGCATACTCATATAATATGCAAAATGAAAGCGATCTTTCAAATCCGTATAGATTTGGGTTCAATTGGGTTTTGTCATAGGTATCTAATAAATTAATTATCTTTAAAATCCGAATCAAATATAGTAAATACATGGTTAATCTCTGTAATTTCTACGAGTATAACGTCACCAAATTGTTCGTCATATTTCAGAAGACACCACTAACACGAGACTGGTGCGTCAATCCGACGACCCAAACATTATTGGCGTCGCATCCATCGCCAGGGTCACATCCAGAAACGGCCGGATATCCTCCTCTGGAGGCATCCACTTTTACCCCGGGCCCAACTATAACCCTGCAGCATTGGCCACAGCAAACGGCAAATATTCTGCAGGCATTCAAATACTCCCAGGCGCTTTAGGAGCCTACTCATCCGTGGGTTTTCAAGACCCAGGTTATAGGCTGATGGACTGGACCAGACCAGAATGGTCAGTTCAGAGACAGTTCGGAGACCCGTGGGATAACAGGGTGAGGGAGTTCCCGCGAGTGCAGCAGTGGCTTTATCCGAGCTTTAATCCGTTTTTAAATTTTTGGCGATGAAATAATTAAAATATGTATGCATACAAATTCTTGTCTTTTGTGAATAAAATGATAGTGTTATATTTGTATTTTATAAGGACGTAATTAATTAATACTCCAAATCCAACGAACACAATTTATTATATCACAGCTAGACAGTTACCTAGCAACATAACAAAAGCGACAGATCTTCTCAGAGACTAAATACTTTAAAGAGGTTACTACACTATCGCCTACTTAAATTTTATAAAATTATATTTACTAAGTTACACAACTAATCCAAAAGCTGGCTACATTTCAGCAGCTGATTGGTATGCCGTTTCCACCGCAGGCCGTCCACTTCCACCTCATAAGTTACGCCTGGCACAATCACTCGTGTAATCACCCCAAGAAACAATTTCTTTCTATTTTTTCGAAAATTCCAGGTCATGACCTTCTCCCCGAACAAAAATATTTCCCTTGAATTATTATTCTTCAATGACTGTTTTATTTGCTCTTTCAAGGAAGCTACT
Source organism: Thaumatotibia leucotreta (assembly GCA_025490895.1). NCBI lineage: Eukaryota > Metazoa > Arthropoda > Insecta > Lepidoptera > Tortricidae > Thaumatotibia > Thaumatotibia leucotreta. Next base: position 90,222 of record JALPQI010000752.1, read on the forward strand.
GGACGAGGTCTAAGCAGTGAGAATCGGCATCGCAATTCCCTACCAAACATTACATTGGCCGGGGTTTGACCAGTCACTTTGTATATCGCGTTTCGGTAATCGAACAAAAATAAATTACAGGCATATTCTTGTGTACGGCCACTTTCCACAATTTTTACTACATGTGACTTAACATATTCTTTGCCCAAATTATTGTTATCTGGCCATTCCTCTCTACAGAATCGAATGACGTTACACAGTATATAATCTTCTTTGGTTGCTTTTTGAATATCTTCCCAATTTAATGTTGTTAATTTCGAATTGTTTATGTAGTTAATTGTATTAATTTCAAACGTTTTTTCAAGCATTTTTAGCAAAGGGTAGTAGTGGTCAATCTTCAAATATTTATTTATGGTTACACGAAAATTACCACACAAGCGAACTGAACCATCTTGCTTTAAAACTGGCACAATTAGTGTACCCCAATCTGCATATTCCACCGGTACAATTAGTTTACTTTTTACTAAATGCGAAATCTCGCTTTTAAATTCATCTTTAAGGGCAAAAGGTACAGTTCGCACAGGTATATCAACTGGTAGGGCCTCTGGCTCAATTTCCAAATGGATAGGTTCCCTCTTATAATCACCCATTTCAGGCTCAAATACAGATTTAAATTCAGACTTTATAGCTACTTCCAACGTGTTGTCACTTATTTTTTGTTGTTCAAATGTAGGGGGCCATAGCTTTAGGATAGAGAGCCAATTTTTTCCAATAATCCTGGGTAGCCCATCTTTAACAATAAACAATATTTGTTTGTCTACAGTTACATTTCCGTAAGTCAAATTTAAATCTTCCAGGACACCAAGTGGAGCTGAAGTAGACTGGTCAAAATTTTTAAAAATTACATTTCTTTGTTTGAAGGTTAAATTTGGGAAATATTGTTTCTTGTCAGAATATGTAATTGTACTTACATCAGCTCCCGTATCAACCTCAAACTCCAACATGTGACCACTTACTGAGACTTTCAACTTTGTAGATGGAATACGATTATTCTCATTCAAATAAAACATATCATACAGTTCCGTTTCAGGAGTATATTTATCTTCGTTCTTCTTTTCCTTCTTCTCTTCGTTCTTCTCTTCGTTAATTTTGTTAGTTGCGATACGTTCGTATTCAGCATTTAAACTTTTCATTCTCCAAGTACCTTTAGTTTTATTGCACATTTTAAAAGTGTGTCCTTTCATGCCACACTCGCTACAGTATTTCCATCGCAAGGTGCACTGAGCTCTCATGTGCCCTGATTTTCCACAGCAGAAACAAACTGCACCGCTTATACGTGTCGTGGTATCCTGTCTCTGGTCATAGTTTCTATTTCCTTCTATCTTGAACATTTGTGGTTGAACTTCTTTTTCTTCAGGCTTATATGCCAAATTGTAGGCAGTCTCAACAGTTTTTCCAATGTTCACTAATTTTTCTAAAGGTAGGTCTGCTTGCTTCAGCATTTCAAACCTTATCGCTTCATACCGTGTGCCATTTAACAGACGTTCTTTAATTTCATCATTTAAGTTCTTGAAATTACAATATTTGGACAATTTTTTTAGCTCAAGTATATACTGATCTATATTTTCTTCTTTTTTCTGGTTCCTTTTTCTAAATTCGGCTTGCTCCAATGCATAGTTTTTAATTGGGTGATAGTGTTTCAACAATTTTTCACAAATTTGAACATATGTCAGAGTCACTGGGGAGTCCGGAGTGCATATGGTTGTCAGGAGTTCGTAGACACTCGCTCCGAGCTTTGTAATTAGGAGCGGAACTTTTTTGTTTTCGTCTATGTCATTAAGAACAAAAAAACATTCTAATTGTTGTTTATATGCATTCCAATTCCCTCCGGTGAATATTTCTAAATTTGAAATGGCGCTCATATTTACGCTTATTTGTTTTTCAGTAGTACAATCTCGGTATAGTTCTTGTTCCTCAATATAATCGCGAAGAAATCTCCTGATTTCTTCCACCGTATTATTATTCGTAAATTGTGACTCCGTATCACTAATTAATGTATTCGCAATACTGATTAGCTCTTCCTTCTTTTTAGTCTGAATCCAAGCTTTTTTTCCCGACTTTATAAGATCGTCCATTTTTGTCTGCCTTGGATATTTTTAAAGACACCGGTCAGTTACAATTTCAGAGAAAAAACACCACTTTATATAAAATTATACTTTTTAAACGCGTTTGTTCTTTATCGGCTCGTCGCCAGATTGTTATATTTGTATTTTATAAGGACGTAATTAATTAATACTCCAAATCCAACGAACACAATTTATTATATCACAGCTAGACAGTTACCTAGCAACATAACAAAAGCGACAGATCTTCTCAGAGACTAAATACTTTAAAGAGGTTACTACAGATAGTCTCGCATACTAGTTTTTATTTTTTATATACATATGACGGGGAAAATTGACACTTCGCAGCTACTCACAATTCTAAAATTTTCTTAATCTTAACCCCTTATTCATAAACGTCTCTTAACTTAATAAGCAGCTAAGTATTGTTTGTCCCTCCAGTATTATCAATATAGATAAGACCGGAAGTACAAACAATACTTTGCGGCTTGCTAAGTTACTCCTAATCCGTATAGCATAGTTAATAAGAGAGGCCTACGTCCTGCAGTGGACTATCATAGGCTGATGCATGCATGCATACATGCAAACTGTCATGTTTAGTACACATGTAGATACGACAGTTGTGACGTTGAGTTGACACGTCTTTAAACTTTCAAGGTTGTGAGGTTTCCAGTGACGTGTTCGGAACAAGCGTACCTATGTAATTAATTACCTATTATTAAAGTAAGTAGTGATATCATAGGTATACGTACCTAAATAATAACCTCAAAATTAGAAGTATCCTAAGGTATGACATGACAATCATGAATTCATGACATGTTTCTAATAAGTGTAGGTATGTGCCGATTGTTTCACTACTTATAGATGTTTTCTCTATATTATGCATACTACTTTTTTCCTGTGTCCGATGTTGTGTTCCGATACTGAACTTACGAACGAACTTTATTGGCATGCTCAACCATGTAAGGAAAACACGCAGTTCAGGCCACAATTCAAGCAAATTTAAGCCTTTTGGAACTTTCAATAAACACCAAGTATGCCAACACTCCTTTGTTCTTTACCATCACTGGAAGAATGTCGTAACTATGTCAGTATATTTAGAAATATATGACGTTTTTAAGCAGTTGTGTAACATTCGCGGGTCGCCGTGTGGGCTGCGCGGGAGTGGATTGGAAATCACGCACCGGCTTATGCAACGGAGTGGCCAGTCTGCAAATATATGCAAAAACTTGCACTAGTGTTTTGTAGTAAACATTTTAGGCACTGAAGAATTTACAGACCGCAAACCATATGTAACCATTTGTAAGAGTCGACTTAGGGTTGAAGTGTCCGTTCCATTCATTTATTTAAGATCGATGACGGGCAGCAGCGTCAGCATAATGGATATATTTCTGCGATCGCCAACCCGCTTGCCCAGCGAGGCGATTATGGGCATTACCTTATTTGCTGGTGGTAGGTCCTCGTGCAGGGTCCGCCCGGTTAGCTACCACCGTCTTACCCGTTAACCTGCCGCTAAATAGCAGTGTTTCGATTTGAGGGTAAGATAGCCGGTGTAATTAACTGGCATAGATAGAGGCAATCCATCTAAGTCCTCAGGGTATTAGGCAGCGCATAGGCGATTTTTTGATCGCTATGTCCATGGGCCTCAGTTCCTGCTTTCCATCAGGTGAGCTCAGTTGTCTACCTTCGTCACATAAAACAAAAATTACCTCCTATAATGCGTCTATACGCATAATAGGCTCTCCTATTGGAAGAAAATCCATATAAAACATTTCGCCAAAAAGTGTGTTTGTCGTAAGTTTAAAAGAACAAAGAAGGATCTTTCGAATGGAGAAAAATAAACTCTCGAATAAAATTTTAGCTTTTGATATTTTAGCCTTAGGGAATTAAAAAAACTATTACAATTTTTTTATTTTTCTCTTTTTCGTTTTCTACATTCGAAAGTTGATGCCAAGTATTTTTTTAGTTTAGCATTGGTAACTTGTTCACTGTAAAGAGCATTCTAATCTGTTGTGTATTTACCAATGCTCGGCGGAGGTGAGCTGTTTTCATACTAAGCGACATGTATCACGTGACATTTAGTATGAAAACAGCTCACCCCCGCCGAGCATTGCTGATTACGTGATTACCTATCTACCTACTATTTTGCCTATGTACGTACTACGTACGCTACTCAAAGGTTAACTCGAAGAGCTTTTTCCGCTCTTTCTCTTGTAAATTGTTTGAGGTGTGCAACAAAGAGTTTTTGTACGGTTAATTCTATAGTCGATCTATGTAGTACTAAATATTTTAATATCGCTGCAGAATAAACCTCCGGCGTCGACGACCGGCTCGGTGACATCTCACCCGCAGTGCGCTAGCGACACTCTAACCTGTCACTTAAAACGCACTGGCCACTTTACAAACTCACGCTAGTAAATAGCGCGCAAGAAATTTAAAAAAAAACGCACTGGCCACAAAGAACCGCACATTAAAAAAGTAAATAGCGCGCTAGCCCTTATAAAAAGCTGCTGTCAAATATTTTAAAAAGTTAGACCATAGAGCCATGCGCGTGTTTTTGATTTTCTTGCTGGTGTTGGCGGTAGTGGCGGCAGCACCGCAAAAGTCTACATTGCAAACGGGACCAATAGGTGAGCAACTTTTTTTTTATTCATTGTTTATGTTAGGAATACATGTATGTCAAGGAGAGTTAAAGTTAAAAATCAATGGGTATTAGTAAATTCATAAAAGAGAACGTAAACAATAATAATAACACTAAAATCTAAAATTAAATATCTAGTTAAAAAATACATCTTAAAAGGTTATATATACATACTTACAAATAAAAGACGTGCTCCAACTCCGAGCCCGACGGTAATGTGCCCAGAAGGCTGGCTGCATTTCCGCGTTGAATGGCAAGGCTCAGGCGCTGAGCAAGAAACGAGCCAGCCCTCTGGTCAGCGGTAGCTTCAATTAAGCGTTTTCCAACTTCTTTGAAAATGGAGTGGGCTCCAGGTCCCCAAGGCCCGAGGGTCTCTACCCCAAACGGCTCAAACATGCAACCGGAATCTAGGGCTGCATATTTGCGCCGCTTGAGGTTTTCAGCCGCTTCAGCAGCCGCTCCAGCTTGTAGCGAAGTTCTTGGAAGATGGGACGGCGCCAGAGTATCGACACATGTGGCGTCCCATACTAAAGGCCGCCCCAGCTTCCAAGGAACACGTGTCATGCCATCCGGGCGTTTACCGTCGTCCCGGGCCAGACCTGTGGGCTCCAGGACGGCAGGTGTACCGGCACTAGTGAGGGCCCTGCGCAGGATATCGTTGACGGACGCGTGCCTTGCGATACGGCCAGCGCTCCTGCTGCAGGACAGACCATGCAACCCCCTATTGCTCACCATAACACCACAATGGCATTGATGGGGGGCAACGCAAGCAGCACCTAGACGCAGCGCGATAGACAGTCTAAATGTGTTGTTGTTGAGTAATGTGCCCAGATTTTTGGAAGGTAAGGCCTGTAGCCATGAGCCAGACTCCCATTTTAAACAGGCAAGGAAACGAGCACGCTCTGCTGGGTTGGTAAACGTTTCTAAGAGGTTATTCCGTACCAGTAAGCAGAGCGGCTCGTCCCATTGTCGCTGCGAATGGGGAGAAGTTGGTAGGCCTGTATTAGGGCAGTTGATCTTCCAAAAATCTACGGCTTCTGTCAAAAAAGGAATTTTTAAATTAGTGGGGTATTTTAGAATTTTGGCGATTAAATTTTGAGAGAGGGAATTTTGGGTATTATGTTTTTAAATTGGTAAGTAGGTATTTACGAGTCTCTCGTACTTGATGATTTCCACCGTAAAATGACTATTAACAATCTTCTAAAACCCTGCAATATTGTGATTATTTTACCTAAATAAAATAAAGAAGACAATGTAAAACATGTAAATTACAATTACAATAATTTAATAGATTACAATCTAAGACGCAATTAAATCATAATTAACTTCTTTATTCAAATGAACGATGATGTTACCTATCGTAGATAGGTAATTAATTGATTTGTAGGTACTTGTTTAGGTACCTTATTTATGCCACTTAATAAGTGGGCCGTTGAGAGAGTTTTTGGACCAACAAAAAGTGGTGTTTTTATAATATTATATTTATAAAGAACGCACAACTAACATAATCGTCTATTGCTTAGTTAAGTAGATACGGAAGACTTGGCCGTGACCTCGCCAGTTATCATAAACGAATACAAATCATGTGTTTGTTATATCGATTTCTTGGTATTTTTTGTTTATTTATTATTTAGCGTGCAATATAAATTGATGATATTTTCCTTATGCACTTAAATTACGTAAACTACACAACGGTTGATGGAGTCACCCTTGCAAAAGATAGGCGACAGTTGACTGTCTGTCTCTGTCTAACAGTATTATTAAGAGTCGCGGGCAAGCTCTATTCTCCGTACTAACGTACATTTTACCTTATTTTAAAATCACACATACCTATACTTATTATAATAAGTGATTTATTATAGTTATCATCAATATCATATTTGTAAATACAATGACATAAGATATATCTAGGGCCAAAATTAGTTCCTTCTTATAAGTTTTGCATTTTAGACTTTAAAATAATGTTCAGTTCGGCTGGATACTATTACAACCTACTATATAGTTTACAGTGAAATTAAAATTAATTTCCGCCTAAGATTTGTGTAATTTTGTGACAAAAGGTTTTTTTTTTCAAACAGATTTAGTTAAGCACGTAACTACAAAAATAAGCTGAAAACGGTGTTTCTATGCGATTTTGTTACGCGTTTTTTTGTTCATTACCATCACCACTTTATTTACCGTTTTATAAAAGAAAACGAGACTATTATGCCAGAATAGCAGACAAACATGCGTCTGCTACAAGATAATTGAAAATGACTCCACTATTTATACGCAGGTCGTCAATAATTTGGGAATGGTAATGACAATGACTTGATTGTTGCGACTGAATAATCGCATAGAACTACCCAAACAACAAGAAAATGTTATACTAACATACAGCTGATCACTATAGCGGGAGGAATGGTGACTCTCACTTGATTTCTAGCGCCCTACCTCACTCCAGATGAAACAACATCAAGGTGGGTTTACTGTGTAAACTTTACACAAAATGACCGAATGCTCAATCTATCCCCCAATCAACGAATTTCGACGAATTACGTTTTGTGTAACGAACAAATTTCGTAGAGTGGGGATAGAATGAGCATTCGCTCGTTTGGTGTAAACCCACCTTTACAATATCGGGAATCTCAGAGCGATGTTGAGCATTGCTTGCTAAGGACTCTTAAGGTGCATTCAGATCAAAAGAGCATTCGCTGTTCTATCCCCCGCTCTACGAAATCAACGAATCACGTTTCGTGTAGCGATTGAATTTCGTAGAGTAGGGGGTTATAATAGCGAATGCTCGTTTGGTCTGCATGCACCTTTAAACGCAGAGTACAGTTTTCCAACTGTAATGTTTCAGACAAAGACAGCCAGCCCTTCATAGAGGAGGTGGTGGTGGAGTCGGTCCTGAACGTGCGCGCGCCGACAGGGAGGCAGGCGAGGACTAACACCAGGACCAACCTGGCCCTGGGGACTAAGGTGGCTGAGAAGAATTAGGCGGCGAAGACAGTCTCTAGCTTTAGCTTTAATCACTTAGGGATGACGACACTCTAGAGTAGAAACGCAGCAACGTGAACGTGGTCCAGGTGACTAAGGTGGCTGAGAAGAATTAGATGGAGAAGCCAGTGTCTCTAGCTTTAGCTTTAATCACTTAGGGATGACGACACTCTACAATAGAACCGAAGCAACGTGGCCCAGAGGACTAAGGTGGCTGAGAAGAATTAGGCGGCGACTGTGTCTCTTAGCTTTAGCTTTAATCACTTAGGGATGACGACACTCTAGAATAGAACCGCAGCAACGTGAACGTGGCTCAGAGGACTAAGGTGGCTGAGAAGAATTAGATGGAGAAGACAATCTCTAGCTTTAGCTTTAATCACTAAGGCCGCGGCTCCATTGAGGCGGAGAGGAGAGATGTGCAAAATTGGCCAACGAGACCGCATCACAGTGTTTCGAATTTTGAATTTGAAGAATGTAATTGGTCAATTTTGCGCATCTCCGCTCCTCTCCGCCTCAATGGAGCCGCAGTCTTATGGTCTGGCCACGACATTGGTTTAAGGCGACCAGCGGGGCGAGAGAGTTCCGATATCGGCCTCTAGCTTCAACTTATGAATTGGCTCGCCGCCGGTCGCCTTAGATCAATGTCGTAGCCAGGCTATTAGGAATGACACTAGAATAGCTGGGCTCACCGAACCAACCTGGCCCCGGGGACTAAGGTGGCTGAGAAGAAAATTATTAGACGATGAAGGCAGTATCTCTAGCTTTAATCACTTATGGCCTGGCCACGACATTGGTCTAAGGCGACCAGCGAGGCAGAAAAACATACATGCTCTTGCTCTTGCAAGAGCGAGTTCCGGTATCGGCCTTTCGCTCCAACTTATGAAGTCGCTCGCCACCGGTTGCCTTAGACCAATGTCGTGGCTATCAGGCCATTACGGTTGACAAATAGCTGGGCTCACTAAATCAGCCTGGCCCAGGGGACTAACGTGGCTAAGAAGAATGAGGTAGCGATTGTGTCTCTAACTTTAGCTAGGCAGGTGGAAAGTTTCATATAAATTGTTGGGTAATGTTGATCGATCTGTCAAGTACAGTTGGAGCAATTCGCCTTAATTGAAGCGCAATCAGGCACTGAAAGAGTTGTTACAAATTTAAAATTTTCGATATTTTCTACCTACGAAGCTGGAGGTTCCGGGTTCGAATCCCGGCGAGGGCATTCTTTGTGTATTTATTTATCACAAATGTTTGTTCCTTGGTCATGGTTGTCTATGTATTTAAGTATCTATATCTACTTATCTATTATATATATCGTCGCCTGGTACCCACATCACAAGCCTTAATTGAGCTTACCGTGGGACTAGGTCGATTTGTGTAAGATATGTCCCAATATATTTTAAAATATTTTTTAAATATTTTTTTTTTAATATTTTTAAAATATTTCTGTCATCATCATCATCACCCACCTCATCCATTGTGACAAATCATTAATTATAAGTTTATGAAGATCGCACATATGCAACTGGCCACTTTTTAGGGTTCCGTATCCAAAATGGCAAAAATAGAACCCTTATAGTTTCGTCATGTCCGTGTCCAGTATAACTTCTACCAGAGACAAACAAGTACAGTTATATTTTTTCATTCTTTATCCTTATAAAGGCAAGACATAAAAAAAGAGTCTGATGATTTTGATGTCACGACACTTTGCCTAATTTAAATCTGTTATAGCACTGACATATTAGCAAGTTAATTACATGTTTCGCAATTTTCGCAAGTGCGTGTGCTAGTTTACAGCAATCGCCTCAGTTTGGGCCGACGGCGACGACATTTCTACGTAGCCTCTACATACGTTACGCATGCTATTTTGTTGCTAACATTCCTTAGTCTAGTCTAAATACTTTAATACTGACTTTTACGGGTTGTTTCTCAATCCTCGGATTAGATAAAATTATCATTACCCTTTTTCCTAGGCATAAAATAGAAAAAGATAGCTAACATTTATGTCGCACATGTATTTTATTCGAAGGTGGTGAAACAGCGGCCCTACCGCGAACTTCGAAAGCCGCAAATTTCGAAGATTTGTCTCTCTCACTCGAATGAAGCCTCAATTGGAGTGACAGAGTAAAATCCTCTAAATTTACGAATTTTGATTTTCGCTGTAGTAGGCTGGGCCCTGAGTAACATGCAGTTTCAAGTAAAATTGTAGTAATTAAGAACTTACTTAGTTTTTATGTAATAAATAAAGGAATTAATAAATAAACCATCTCAATACCTTTACGTCGTTTCATTCTAGTATTTTATATAATTGTAACAATATGGAGGCTATATAAGTTGAGTACCGGGTTTAGGTCACGAGGCTTGCCGAGTGGCCTAAGTAAGGTACGAGACTTATATTAGCCTTCATATTGTTATGATTGTATACAATACTTTTTCTACGACAGCCAAATACATACCTAGTATACCTACTCGAAAACAATAAAATGGGTTACATACCTACTTAAAGAATGAATAGGAATAGGTATTTATACCAATAAATACGTACAGTTACCTACACACAACTAAGAGTAAAAAAAGTAAATCAATAATTTTGTTCTTTAGTTTAAGTAAAATCCCAGTATTTGGTCATCAGTTCATCTGAATCACTCATAATTAATTAACTTTTTGCACAATCACTTCGGCCAAACAAACAAAAACGCTAGAATATTTTTACCAAGATTTACAAATTTCGAAAACATATGCCGAACATGCTATAGACGAAATAAAAAAAAAAATAAGCCGGTTCTCAATTACAAAAAATATGGCTGCGTTCAAGAATATCTAAATGTCAAATGTAAAAATAATAAAATAATATGATAGAATTTTTGGTTTTTACCTTCGCTTTGTAATATCTTATTTATTAAAACGCATTTCAGATTATTTTTACATGTTAATTTAAATCATGAAACTAAAAATGAAACCTATTTTTAAAAAGCAACTTACAACTGCAAATGAAAACAAACCTGATACATGGAAGTTGTCCTTAGAAAAAAAAACAGAACTGCTATATTCATATGATTAGTATGATTACTGCTCAGCAGTTATCCTATGAACCTATAGACAAATAGACTTTCTTATCGTTACTCGAATGACGTTAATTTGGATACCGCTGACAAACATCTAATTGACAGATTTAAGTGCTGGAGTAGAAAAACAATTAAATATTCCCAAGCCGAATATAAAGAGTTAGTCATAATTTGCGCATACTTTATTTATTTTACAACTGGTCAAGCTTGCACTATAAAATGCGGCTACTACACTTAAGTATCTATAGGTCAAATTGATAAATAAACATATATTATATTCAATTACGGTATGTGTTGTGAGTACAGTACAGACTAAGAGACGATATACTTATAGACCTATATATACTTATTACCGTTATTACATAGAAAGCAAGTATGACTGACGAACAATAGTTATTTGTTATACAAGTGTGCAAAGTTGTATTTTACCCGCGAGTATGAAATTGAAATACGAGCAAGCGAAAGGATTCTATAGTTGAACCACGAGCGAAGCGAGTGGTTCTAAAATACAGCGTGGGTATTTGATACGGGCGAATAATTAATCCAGCTATAATATCTGATCCTACGAGTCGTATAAGATAACCATTTCGTTAAATTTTGTTGTTGATTAGGTGTAATGATTTTTCTAAAGTGCAACCCAGCAGCAATGTATGCCGGCCAACTGACATGAGACTCGTATGACGTTTAGATACTTATGTCTACTTTAAGTAATGTGGCTACCAGTGGATGCAATACATTGCGGGCTCAATTATTTTGTATGAAAAAAAAATACCTTAATTTCTAAAATAAATTTATGTAAATAGGTTCCCTAGGTCTGATAGTAATCGCCACTAAAATATTCGCCCGTATCAAATACACACGCTGTAGAATCCTGAGCGCAGCGAGTGTTTTAACATACGAGCAGTAAAATACATTTGCACCCGTGTGTAACACAAAACTTTTCCCCTCACTATAGCGAGGAAACGCAAAAAAGGTAATTATTTGTTCACATTACAATCGTCATCAGGTTAGTGATAATAATTTTCGAAATGCATCATGTATTTAATGCAAGATTTTGTCGCAGTAAACTTAGCACGAAAAAGTAAACGCAGCACGATTTTAACACATTCCTGTAGTTGCACACCAACGCCAATGCATTATTAAATCATTCTCATTCATTATGTACACGATAGGGGTTCATTTGTAGTAAAACACCGCGTAAATCACAAAACTATAATACACACAAAACTATAGTACACAACAATAATAAAACAATTTAGGCAAATTAAAATACAGAAGCACAAAAACTAACTTTTTTTCACTTGACGTCTCATAGCGAACTGAGCGTCTTTTGTTTTTTCAGGCACGGCCTACTAGAATGTGGCGGCCAGTGCACAGAGGTTTTATACCTTTTATTAAGAGTAATAAAATCAGGAGGCACCCGTTACACTCTCCCCCCAGTGTTGCGCTAGCAGCACTCATCTTTCGATAATATACGAACGACGCGCGACACTGAACGCTTGAAAATACCTGACTTCGTTTTCACAAGTACGACTCTTACTCGTTTATCTTTTCCCGGGAATATTTCTTGTATTACACCACGAGGCCATATATTTCTTGGACCGTCCGGGTCTGCAATTAATACAAGATCACCAACTTTTAATGATTCTTGCTCTTTAGTCCATTTCTGTCGTGGTAGCATCTCCGGCAAAACTTCTTTCACCCATCTATTCCAATACATATCTGCAAGCCTTTGTGATATTCGCCACTGTTTTCGTAGATGTAAATCAGAGTCGGTAAACATCCCCTGAACTGGTAATGAGGATGATGTTGTCAGAAGGAAATGATTTGGCGTTATAGACTCATTACTGCCTGGTTCGACTGTGACATGGGTCAATGGTCGACTATTAACCATACTCTCAACTTCTGTCATTAATGTTGCCAACGTCTCGTCGCGAGGTGAACGTTCTTTAAGAATGACTTTGAGGGTAATTTTGATACTCCGGATCAAGCGTTCCCATGCTCCTCCCCAATGAGGGCTAGCTGGCGGAATAAAAGACCAATGAATCTCATTGTTTATACCCAAAGCTAATCTTTTAAGCTTTTCGTGATCAATGTCTTCGTAAAAGCGTTTCAGTTCCATACTAGCGCCTCTCAAATTCGTTCCATTATCCGAATAAAGATGCTTCGGCCATCCTCGTCTTGCAGCCATTCGCCGCAGAGCCATTATCAATGAATCGGTTGTAAGCGAATTCACTATTTCAATGTGTACGGCGCGTACTGTTAAGCATGTAAACAGCACTCCGTATCTCTTTTCTTTGCGCCTACCTACAGTGACCTCCATAGGCCCAAACAGATCTAATCCTGTATGAGTAAATGGCCGCTGGTGATGAGCCATTCTAGCTGCAGGTAAGTCACCCATTCGGGGGTACTATCGGTTGGGCCTTTCGTATTCTACAGAAGAAGCACCGCTTTTCTACATATTTCACAGTAGGTCTTATTTGCAGAAGTCAGTAACGTTGTTTTAACTCATTCACCACCATTTCTTGACTACCATGCGCTGCCCGTACATGAAAATGACGGACAATTAGTCGAGCTAAAGGGTGGCGCCCATCAAGAATAATCGGTCTCTTAGTTTCCATTGGTATATCCTGAACCGCATCAATCCGTCCTCCAACTCGCAATATCTTGTGTTCATCCAAATACGGAGTTAAGGTGTGAAGTCTACTACTTCGTTCTAGATCTTTCCCAGTTTGGAATGCATCAACTTCTTCGGCAAATGATTCTCTTTGAGCTTGTCGAATTAGTAATCGTTCAGATTGTTCCATTAAGATTGAATCATCGACGTCAGGTAATTTCTTACATCTTTGAATAAATTTCAGTACTGATGCTGAGGCCCCCAGTAAACGCCTCCAAGAAGAGAATCTTGATACTTCGGGAACAGGTAAGTCAGCGATATCCTCCTTAACTGCGACATTAATATGTTCTAAAATGTCTTCTCTTTTTTCAGGAATTCTCAAGTCTTCGGGCCAGAACTCTGCATTACAGTACAAGAATGCGGGACCATGCAACCAATCCGATTCAAATATTGAGCCGTCGTACTCATCTCTTGTAGCCATGTCTGCGACATTTAGTCTTGTTGGCACGTATCTTCATTCATTACAGCGGGTTAACTCATCGATTTCACCTAAGCGGTGCGCCACAAATATCTTGTAGTTTCGCGTGTTGTTACGCACCCAATGAAGCACCGTTGTTGAGTTAAAATCATTATATTATATAAAGGTTTGTATTTTACACTAAATTCTCAAACAAAGTATTTAATTATCATTAATGTGGAACGACTTCCATGAGCATTTTACGTTTTGTTATCTGTTAAACGAATGCTACTTCGCGCTATGCTCCAAGGTCATTACTTTGCCACACAAGTGAATAATATGCGTTTTTACCCGTTCATAATTATTAAAGGATAAACGAGCGCTTTACGAGCTAGTGAGGGGAAAATATTTTTATTCTGCCACGAGAATTAATCCAATGTATTTATCATATTAAGTCAATATATGGAATGGTCTGACCTTTACGATAAAAATCTGGCCACGGAAACTTGATTTCACTTTTCAAAATAAAGATCTGTGACATACCGCGAACTCCAAAAAATTAATTCGGATTTTGGGATTCTTCTCCTTACAGTAGTAGATTTTTTTTCTCTTTTGATAGTGTCAGACGATTCGAAAATGCTTATTATAAGCTTACTTGAATAAAGAATAGTTTGACTTTACATCCTCTAGTGTTGATGACGCGTGATCAGGTTAGTGTGATCAACAAGTAGCATTTAATCAAAATAAATATGGTAATAAATGTTTGTTCCATTATCATATTGGCACAATTCCTGTGCCTTTAAAGGTATTTCGTACATAAAGCTGTCGAGAACGTGCCGCATTAATCCACAATTATTCAGAAACAGATACAGTCAATACAAAACAACACTCTCCAACTGACAGAAAGTGGACCCTAATGTCTTTGCAATATGGGTCATGAATTGTCAGTTAACAATACGGAAAATATACCTACGATATCGATTGGGCTGGATTTATTGGACTGGGTGTCGAATTGGAGATATATAGTGGCGCCAGCCTTGATAAGATGCTCTGACGCACCTTTCCTGAGGGGTATATCTTGTAGAAGATTTAGGAAAACGTCAGCGATATAAGTTAAACGTTCAGTATTAATCGACGCTCTGCCAGACCGCGCCGGCGATGGAGGGATGAACTGGAGGAATACCACGATCTCAAATTCGATTTAGTTTAGGTTCCGCTTGTCAGTTTTTGACAGTTACTCTATGGAACTGACACATTGCGATTCAGATTAGGTCGTAAATAGAATCGCTTTAGTAGATAATCCCCCCTGGACTGCTTCTTGAAGGAATGGCCAAACATAGCGCTTGACCGGGATCAGTGAAGAAATTGGAGAGATACAGACTCCAAATATGTAGTAACAATAATAAGTTGCTGCGAAAAGGGCGTATCTCCGGCGTTCAAGTAGAAAGCGTCCGGTTGGACGCCCTAGATTCCCCTGAAGCGATGAAGCCCTCAAAGATATATCCGCCGTTGGGGTAACCAATTAACGCAAAATGGCTCAGGATAGCGTTGGCGTCCTCTCGTGTCGGAGGCTAGGGTCGTAGTAGTTAGTTATCCTGCTGGTTCCTTTATCGCTAATCTCAGATAGTACGACAGATGGGGTACTATGGGTTTAACAACTCCTTCCACGCAGGTTTCTAAGTTGTGGAGAAAAATGATCCTCTTCATTCTTCGCACAAAAAATACATCAAGAGATACTTACAATATTTCTCTTATCGCCGATTTCCGACTGGTCACTTTACTAGCGAGTTAAAAACAATGTATTGCGCGGCTGGCCGTACTCTTTTTGCCAAGTTAGATATGTACCTATGTATTCATTTTCTGCTTAAAAATTACGTCTACATATTATCAGATACGTCTTCCTCGGAGTTCGGACCAACCTGCGAGCTGATTAACATATCAACTTGCAATCTCTCAAAGCCTTCTCAGGACGTGTGGCGATTTGGCTAACTTCTCAGAATCATGGCTAACCGTATTCAGACGTCGCGCCGAAATAAGTAATTATTGCTGATGTGGCTTCTGAACTAGAACGTCGTAAGATACATAGGGTTTGTACGGAGGTGTGGTCTTTCGGTGTGGAAGTGTGGTGTAGTGCGTGCGGAGTAACGGCGATCGCCCGCGGATTGATTGTATTCAAATACGGCGATGTACAGCATGTCCGGGATTCTCAAGTATAAGCCACGCCGCGATTCACAAGAGTATTCTAAGAAACAATGAGAAAATTGCAGAACATTTGTCAGCCTCCGCAGCCTAGACGGTAGTGACCCTACGAAGGCCTACGAAGCTGGAGGTTCCGCGTACTAATCCCGGCGAAGGCATTATTTGTGTATTTATTTATCACAAAAATTTGTTCCTTGGTCGTGATACTCGTGATTGTCTATAGGTTTAAGTACCTATATGAATCTATCTTTTACATATAATCGTCGCTTGATTCCCACATCACAAGCCTTAATTGAGCTTACCGTGGGTCTACGTCGATTTGAGTAAGAAGTCCCAAGATATTTATTTATTTATTTTATTAGAAACGCCATGTCTCATAATTATGTACGATCTCTTCGTAAATAGTTGTTACGGCCACTCAAACATCAAATTAACAACTATTTTATAAAAGAGTAAATGATGGGGTTTTGTATTTTTTTACGTATTACAATGTTAAAATGCTCATGTATCGAAATAATTATGGAGAGGCTTGGGGAGCATAACTACCATTTCCTCCTCGACACATAGTCAAATATATATATAGACATTTTGGCAATCTCCGTGATCAATTAGTTAGTTCTAGTGTTTTTTTTGCAGCGATAGCAAGAAGCAAGTATATGGATCAAAAATATAATTAGAAACTAAAGAGGGATCGAGGGCTTGCCCAGAACTTGTAGGTTATTCACTTTGTCTCAACTCAAAAACACGAACACGCTATAGCAATAGACAGCACATACCTACATACTGTACTTCTATAATCTTTTATAATGATGACTAGGGGCCTACCACAAACATCAAAAGTCGTTAATTTCCATATTTTCGAGTAACTGTCTCTGTCCTCCTTAATACGCCTTAACAGGAGTGAGGACGACAGATGCTCGATTTACAATCCTCGATGTTTGCGGTAGACTGGTATCCAAGTAAAGCTTGTTCACGAAATAAAGTAGCCATCGTAAAATCAGTCTCTACTGTTACGCAACAGTCCCATGTAGTTCTAACAGCCATGGGATTATAAATTGATTCTTCTGTTTTATGTTTAACAATCCAATATTCAAAACCATTCGCTGAAAAGTCGTCAAAATCAAAATAACTTCAGATAACGCCTAATGCAAAAGATCACGCCCAAAAAAGTGCGAACTTCTGAGACGATTTCAACAATGTTAGTCTTGAAATAATTAATGAAAATTGTAGACACAAGATTCACACTATTTATAGTATCGCTATTGAAATTTAGTTAAGACCTATTGGGTAGAACTAAATGACCCAAAATGGTAAAATAAGAAGACACATTACTTAAATCCAGAAGTTTAAATAAAAGTCCATAATTATGAAGAAATTGATATAAATATCAACCACAGCGTCCGAGAAGATAGGCAAAGAGCCCTTCTTTGTAATAACACCCATACTAAGGGTCTCATACAAAAAAAAAAGAATTACCTAAACAGCAATGGCTACTTTATTTCGTGAACAAGCCTTATCCATCCACCCCTTACACGCGCGCGCGCCGTACGTTATGCGACGCGCGTGCGTCTCATTGTCATGTCGGCGGCGCGGGAGCACGCATACATTAATACTATTAATGCTATGCCCGATAGCAGTTTTTCATCTGCGATACACGGAGCGACAGGCGATAGGCGACGCGAGATGCGTGGCAATATAAGGGTGGAGATAGCATTGTACAAATGTACAGTGTACTCTCAATCAATCGGAACTCTTCTTCGCAGTCGCTCCCTCATGGCTGAGAATCGTGACGAACAGTGAATTTCTTCCACTTGACGCGGTCTAGGGCCATATGGACTGCCATATGCATGGAACCACAAGCTTTCTTCATGGTGTCAGTCCACCTTATCGGTATTCCACCCCTGGAGCGTCGGCCTTCGACTTTGCCGAGAATAATGTTCTTTTGGGTGTGCTGATTAGAACGAATGATATGCCCGAAGAATCTGAGTATCCTCTCCTGACAAATAGTTGAAAGCGGCCTGGTAATATTCAGAACTCTAGGCCACTATAGAACCTTGTCATAATGAAAAGTATTGAAAGATTTCTTAAAATCGATTTATGGCGTCACTTTGACATAGTTCCTGAGTGGCCTAGGATTCCAATTGGTTGACTGTACGGGAAAAATAAAAGGGCATCTTTTATTTTTCCCGTACAGTCAACAAGTACAAAAGATGCCCGCAAAGACCAATAAATACAGGGTGTAAGTCTAATACGGACGAAGCTCTTAACGGGGTTAGTTTAGGACATGATAAGTACGTTTTACTTAAAATTAGAGCAACAAAATTATTCGTACGAAATAATTCGGCGCGCACTATAGAGCAATACACTCAAGTTAAATGCTCGTTGATGATTTCAAAAGCAGGTGACATAACTGCTACATCAATATTAACAAATGTTGGTGCCTACATTGCTGTTCCGATACTCTTAAATCATAATTAAGTGTAACTTAAAAAAACCTCGGAATCCATGATTACACTAATGAATCCCATGCCTGGTTTAATGTATCGCCCGTATTAGATGTACACACGGTATACATACCTATATAGTTAGTTAACTAGTTAATTACTTCTCTACGCAGGAATAATATTATTATTGTCAGTAGGTATCTAAAAAGGACGTCGAATCAAATGGTACGAAACAGATTTTTGATTTAGCTAATATAAATTCAAATTAATGCATTCGTTAGCTTGATTTGCATTGCTTGTTTCTAATTTCAGTGAGGAGGGTACTTAATACCGAATTAAATATTTAAAGCATGACCCGTTTGCAACAATAACAGACACGTAAAACGCAGGTGCTCGCAAACGAATTCATTAGCAATAAAAAAATACTTAAACTTTAATTTAATTGCCATTTTGCGCTCTATTGTCTCGGCAAGAATTTATCACCAAAGTCAAATGAGCTTAGCTTTTTTTTCGAAAATCTATGCAACGTCCTTGGCAAGGATTTACAATCTGCCAGAACTACTATTTGCGCCCGTCCTTAGAAGAATTTATTTCATCGAGGAACAATAAAAATTCGGTACAAAGTACGCTGCACGCATTTTAACCAAAATATTGATAAGGTCGTAAATTAAATATGGCGAACTCGATCTGAATGTTAATAGAGCTTCCGTCCAGGTTTTTCCAACGGCCTAATATAGCACATCTCCCTACCTTCAGACAATAAAGCTTACTTTTGTCTGAACTATTTTATTGGCATCCTGCTCACGCGCTGAGTAATTCTATACGGTCGTGAGCGGAAAAACACGGGATAGCATGAGCTCTTTTGGTTTTTACGTCAGACGAAAACGATGCTGTGTGATTTTTTCGATGTCGCAGACCAACGTAGTAAGTAGTCGGTCTGTTGTACAGTCAGTATATTATAAAAAAAATTGGCAGCTTCTTATGACCTGTTTGTCAAAAAAAAAAAGCTTTTTGATCGACAATGAATTTTTTAAGTAGGTACAGTTCGGGAGTTTTACAGTGAAGATAAATTGTAATCTGATATTTGTTCTTACCTACATTTGTAACACTCATATTAATTTTCGTTATTGTTATTATTATTTTTAAGTAGGTACAGTTCGGGAGTTTTACAGTACCTAAAGAAAAATTGTAATCTGATATTTGTTCTTACCTACATTTGTGTTTATTGTTATTATTTTTTGTTATTCTTTATTTTTAGTTTTAACTGTAATGTAATTGGGATTTAATATTGTTAACGGTTTTGTAAAGTATGTTTTAAAATTATATGATTTTGTGTTTTCTATTGTAATTTTTATTATTTGTTGATTACTTTTTAATTAAGATCTCTTTTTTTATTTTCAAAACTACAATTTATGTACATAGATTAAATCTAACTAATCTACTTAACCTAACCTATATCTAAGATTGGCCCTTGTGGCATTGTACCGAGGATGCTGGCGGCATTTCCTCGCTGTATCGCAATACTGATGCGTTGTGCGAGGAAGTCGCCAGCTCTTCAGTCTTTAGTTACATCAACCAGACGTTTTCTATTGAATTGAATTGGTTCTTGTAACATTTGATTTTTATGAGTAATCGATGATTAAGTGTCCCGATCGTATCTGACTCGGTGCGTCACAGAGCATTGTGTGATGTGACGCAAGCAAGTCTGGGCAGAAGTCTGACTGCACTGATGCCGATTGTCTATTATTTGGGCAGGGGTGACGCCAGCTGTATTGTTAGCCTGATAAAGAGGTAAGGTGTATGATACAGTTTCTACTCTTATATGTATTGCGATGTCTAATAATGATTAGGGATTTATTTTACATACCTACATTACCTACCTATTGCAGAATCATAGACAAAATAATTACATAAAAATCCTCTAAATTAAAACTAAATAAACCTAAAATAAATCTTCAAAAATGGTTCCCTTTTGGCATGGGGCCGAGAATGCTGTCATACGGTTGAAGCGTCCATTACCTACAGGTGTTTGTCAGCTAAAAGAGCCCAACTCTGGTACCGTCACTCTAGGTAATCATTTAATAGAACCATCCCCCAAAAGATAAGAGTGTAAATATTACTTTGCTTGTTTTATTCTTACTGCCGTAACCACATTCTAAATGTTGGCTGTGTGGTGACGGCACTAAGAATACATTTGGCACCACCCCAACTCTTCCCGCGGGTATCATAAGAGTCGACTAAGGGATTGAAGTGTCGCTGACCTTTCATTGATAGAAAAATGATAACGCCCAGCAGCGTTATCATAGTTACCAAAACGCCAGCTTGGCGATTATGGGCATTTACCTCCTAATGCGTCTATACGCATAGTTAATAGGAGAGGCCTACGTCCAGCAGTGGACTGATATGATATACTTAGGCTCATGATGTGTGGTGTTATGGTGCTTGTTTTGCCACGGTTTAATTTTATCCTCGTATATTGCACGCAACTACAGAATTTACAAATAAATAGGTAGGACTATAAAACGCCTAGACATTATTAGCATATCGTATTGTTTACAAATATCGATCTACAAGGAAAAAGGGCCATCGTCCCACGCAGCAACACTCGCGCAAGATACAATTGTCTGGGAAAGGTCTGGACTGGAAGGGTATTCGAACTTGTACAACATCTATTTAATTTGATATTGACATTCTCACTTGACTCGCTGAGGGCTAATAGGTAGGAATGAGAACAACACAACTTAGAACACTTGGTCGCGTCCGCCAGTAAGGCATGTTGAACTTATAGTAAGTAGCAGTAAGTAGATTGAAAGGAACGGTAAATGCAGTAGAATAACCACATACAAAAACCAAAGCCACAATTACGTCAGCAGTACCTATGATATGAAGTGATCGGAACTATGGGTGCAAAACTTTGACAAAACTTCAAAACTGACATACAGAAACACTATATCCAAGGAAAATACGAATGTTTTGTAGAAAAATCTGTATCCAATTTTATTGCATATCTCGGAATATTCTTACAATATTTGGGTGTGTTAGATATGTATATTTTATGGATGTATGTGCTCTTTCATATCCACGTGACAAATTTTGTTTTTGCACCCAAAATTCCGATCACTACGTACCTACTTACGTATTTCGTAGAGGTTGATCATAATAAAGAAATCAAATTGACATTTTTGAATTAGAATTCCTCCTGGAACACAAACCAGTTTGACGTCACGTCAGCGTGAGTACGATAGAAAATTTTCCTGCTTTATTGGTATTGCATTAGCATCCGAACGTGACAGCGGAGGCAAGGACTGATTTACTGGTCCGAGATGCATATCGACTACGTTCAGCTGTTTTCCTTGTATTTGGGGAACTGTGCCTTGTTTATTTTGATCTTCCGTGTGTTAAAGTTTATTGACATTTACTGAATGATGGGAAATGCGACGTTTCCCGTATTATACAGATTTACCAAATACCTAATAGAGATTTCTTAATGAATGTGTTTCTCCCGATTAGTGAATTTGCAATTCAGTTGCAGCTAGTAAAGGTTATTTATAAGTAGACCCAGAAACTTATTTCAATGGATCTTTCGTTGAATGATATCTAAATTGCACATAAAAGAAAAAGGAGATCAAAATTGATGATTAAGTACATCTTTGTCCTTTAAGATAGGCCTATCAAACTATCACATCTAAAATCTTACTATATATTATTCTGGTTGCTCTGAAAAGCGGCGCCGTGGCTAAAACTTTAGCTAGCTGCATATGCTGAGTGGCATCCATTCTGGTGTTGTTTTTAGGTTAAGATATATTTTAATTTAAGTTTACCTTTTACACCAAATAATCACTACATAAATAGTATAAAATAAAGTCACTTTTTCTGTCCCTATGTCCCTTTGTACGCTTAAATCTTTAAAACTACGCAACCGATTTTGATGAAATTTTTTTTAATAGGTAGAGTAATGCAAGAGGAAGGTTTTTATGTAGGTATTAACTAGTACCCGTGCGCGCAGTAGTAATCTCCCCATATTGTAATTGTAATACCTCCTATTTATTATATTATTCACTCAGAATTGAATTCATCATTAAGAGTTCTCGTTTATTTTATGTAAGTAATCCCAATTTAACAGTTCTGTCGGATTTTCATCCATTCCAAAATCCTCAAGAGGCGCCACAATTGTTTTCGTGCACAAATTTCAATACTGCAGACAGCGCGTCTTGCGCATGCTCCGCATAACTGCATGAACTTACAAAGGACCTGATAATAGATGAATCTTATCACAAAGAGTTAAGGTCCACAAATGGTCAGTAAAGGGTTTGCTTGCTTCCTGGAATGCAACAGGTGGTCTCAACACTCAATCTCGAGTCACAAGCTGTCTGACACGGGCATGCATGAGCAAAATGATGATAAGGTTTTTTAAGGGTTTGTTGTTATAATTCTGGTTATTTAGTCATAGATAGGTAACGAGGTCTGGAGGTGGTGAGGTTTGCCGTGCTGTGCGGCAGTAAGAATACATTTGTCACCACCCCAACTCTTCCCATTGGTCGACTAAGAGATTGAAGAATAATGATGGGCAACAGCGTCGTCATATTGGACACAGTATTGTCGATTGCAAAATCGACAGCCCACTTGCCCAGTATGGCGATTAAGGACATTGTCTCTTAATGCGTTCATACGTATTATACCTATATAAATTTTGGAAAGGCCTGTGTCTAGCAGTGGACTATAATACGTTGATGATGATGTGTGATGTGAACCAACAAATAAGATCCCTAGACCACTCAAGAACTTATGTATGTCAAGAAGTTACAATCTAGAATGGAAAAAATATCTTGTCGCGACAAAAGTGACAACAGAACTAAGTTCCGTTTGTGAAGTGTGTCCCATTATCTTGCCTATACAATACTACTAACTCTTGAGAATCTCTCTTTGTCACTCCAACGAAGGCGGCATTAGAGTGACAGAGACAAAACCTCGCAACTTGCGAATTTCGTCTTTCGCGATAGGACCGCTTTTTTGGTTGATTCTTGGTCTATTTTATTTAGCTTAGTTTAAGTTACTATTTGATTTAGGATTTAGGCAGATGGTCCACAATTTTTAAAAATATCCATTTCGCCTAACTGTACTGCCATGAAATTTTAAGAGGTCCTTGCACCTAACCTGGTCTGCAGTCTAATCGTGCTATATTTGGGGGTATCTTTGCATATCTACCATCTGATGCGTGGCTTGCAACCTCAATGCTCAAAACTAGGTGCATCACTTATAGAGGCTACTAAATTAGAAAACACATATCCACATTATAAAACAGCGGCCAAGACAAGATGACATTCGAAACGAAAATTGATCGCTTGATCACGTCATTTCTCGTTCAAAGTTTAACCCCCTTAACCATAAACGCCTCCTAACTTAGCAACCCGATACCCGATAAGTATTGTTTATCCCATTCGGTCTTATCAATGTCTATACCAACGAAAGGGACAAACGTTACTCAATGAGAGGGTAAATATACTTTACAAGGTGGAACGACGCTTCAGTGTACAATTTATTTAGGATAACTTCCCTCCCTCTATTCAAATATGATGATTAACTATCATTTTAATTTAATTGCACTTTGTTAAAAAGTTGCCATTGCACTTTTATCAACCATAGAATATGGACCAATGACCCTGGATTTAGGGTTATAAGGAAAAAAAACTCAGAAAGGACTCAGAAGACATGGATCTCGTCCAAATTTTCTAAAAGTGACATCGTTGGAGCGCTGCCGGGGAAAACGACCTAGACCAAGTCTAGACATTCCTCGAACTACATTCAACCTATTGGAATCCAGGTCACTCGAGTTCTATGTACATAATAATGTACCTACCTATATCAAAGTTACGTCACAAATCTGATTGTGAAAAATATCTTATCAAAATATCAATATTAGATGTCCTACACCAAAGAAAAAAATACCTAATTCGCCAACGTCCGAGGTAGAATTCGAACCCACGTATGGCTCCAATTACTGAGTCTTTAAAATGATATGAACCTTTAGTCACCTCCCTTTCATCGCCATAAAAATGATTCATTGTTTCATCTGGTTAAAGGAACAATCCTTACCAACGTACCTACCTCATAAATATTCAGCCAAATATGCCAATTTATGTTCAACGGCACATATTAAGTTACCTACGTATGTATGTATCTATGAATCAGATGTGTCGCCGATCATACAAATGCCAAAGTATTTCCGCGAGTGTTAAATCATAGGATAGGAATCGAAGAAGCTATATTACCAAAGTAGAGAAAACTTATGTAAGTTTAGTGCTGCTTTTATTTTTGAATGAATATAATTGATTCGTATTAAGTCAGATTTCCCAAAATGAAACTCTGTTAATTTTCAGGAAGTCATTAATCACGTTTTGTTTTTCCAAAGGGTAGCCACATGGCAATCATAAAATGTTATCATATTACGTGAAGTAGCCGATGGCCGTTGGGGCAGAAAAGTTCTCCAGTGGTGGCCAGGTACTGGAAGGCGCAGCGTGAGTAGTCCCCCCACAAGATGGACTGAACCTAGTGAAGGTCGCAGGAGTCTGCTGGATGCGGGTGGCGCAGGACCGGTCATTGTGACAATCTTTGGGGAAGGTCTTAGGTTCAGAAGTGCATCTTTCGGCTGATATGATGATGATGACACTTTACTCAGTTAAAATTTTTTACTCCTCTCGTCAACAGCTACAATTATCTGACATTTATGAGTATTTAAGCGATCATATATAAGCCGTGAGTGAGATGCTATCTCATACGAAAGACGCCGAACAGACGTGCGATAAATAAAAAGTAGGATTCAGGACATACACTCCATTCAACAGAATAACTTGGCTGCTAGTGAAAACTTTTCCACACTTTTCAAAACTTAATCATATATAAAAGTCCATTCATCCTTATTTGTCTTATCTAGTAAACAACTTTTTAACCTGAAAGTACACGTTCTCTGTTGTAAACTGCCATATTTGCGTATACTAAAATACCTGAGTCCGTATTTGTGCAGTCCGTCCGTAGTGATTAGTAAATTGCTTAATTTTTAATCAAGGAAACAGCAGATTACAACAGAAAACGTGTACTTTTAGGTTAGAAAGTTGTTTACTAGATAAGACAGCTAAGGATGAATGGACCGTATATTGTCCCTATTTGACATTAACAACGATCTCGACTAGGTAAAGTATGTCTATGTCTTCGGTTTGCCTCAAACCTAGACCCATATACAAATCATACTGCATTACAATACCGGAATCCCGAAGGCTTCAAGTTGTACACCTGTGAAACTGTGGAGTAGTCATCTATGAATATGAGGGCTGTAAGAATACTTTGTCACCACCCCAATTCTTCCCGACTGTAGGTATAGTAAGAGTTGACTAAAGAATTAAAGTATCTGTGACCAATCACTTATTGAAGATTGATGACGGGCAGCAGCATCATCATAGTAATAAAAATCACTCACTATATACTGTACAGGCCTACTACCGCGAAAAACGAAATTCGTAAATTTCGAGGATTTTTCTCTGTTACTTGAGTAACAGAGAAAAATCCTCGAAATTTACGTTTGAACGAAGGTAACATTAGACAGAGAGAGACAAATCCTCGAAATTTACGAATTTCGTTTTTCGCGGTAGGGCCGCTGCTTATACTCTTCGTTTTATTTAATTTTCCAACAGTACCTAATAATACTTTTTCCTCTCTACATCCAACGTATTTTCTTAGAGACCTTTTTTTTAAACGACGAATGGCGCCGTTTGTTAGTCGTATACCTCGAAATCATAAAATCCTTGTAGCTTTTCACATTTTCGCGTTTCGCCGCGATCTCAAAATTTCTTAACAGTTTTTTTTTTTTTCTAGTAGAATTATTTCTGGTAGCCAATTACAATGGTGTATAAAATTCTTAGCATATTTACTTTCTTGCCTTTTTTCATTGTAATCGCTTTTCACCTCAATAGATATTTGCTTGTAACGCGTTATCACATATCGCGCAGAACCAAAGTAAAGGATATAGGTCTCCGGATCGCAGAAACTTAAGTGGCAGTGGGCGGCGTAGAACCGATGGCCGTTGGAGCGGAAAGGTTCTCAAGTAGCGGCCACGTATCGGAAGGCGCAGCGTGGACTGGTGACCTGGTGAAGGTCGCAGGAGTCCGCTGGATGCGGGTCGCGCAGGACCGGTCATTATGGCAATCTTTGGGGGGCCTATATTCAGCAGTGGACGTCTTTTGGCTGATATGATGATGATATCGCGATATTTCCTTCCTATTCGTCTGTAGTTTAGTTTGGTATATATATTATGCATTTTGCGAAGATGGAAGCTGAACCTGGATCCACTTATAGTCAGCGGGGCAATTTTAAATGAATCAAGTTCACAAGGGGGGAACATTTCTGTATTATTGTATTAATTTGCTACTGTTGCAAACATCTATTGAAAATAAATGCGGCTAACTAAATAGGCTATTGATAATACATGCTACATCAAAATTTGCGACTATTGTAAAAATCTATTAAAAATATATGCGAGTAACAAAATATACCACCGATATTTCATACTACAAAAAAATACGCTATCGCGGCGAAACGCGAATAGGTGAAAAGCTACAAGAATTTTGTGATTTCGAGGTATACGACTAACAAACGAATGGCGCCAACAAGCTTGCGTTTTTCTCATACAGCCACCAATGAAATGACAATTTTCTTGTTTAAATGAGAGTCTCTTCAGCAATAGTGAATACACTACTGCGATCGCCAATTCACTTGCTCAGAATGGATTATAGGCATTACGTTCTAATGCGTCCATCATCATAATCGTATCAGCCGAAAAACGTCCACTGCTGAACATAGGCCTCCCCCAAAGATTCATAGGTAACAGGAGAGGCCTCTGTCCAGCAGCTGCTGAACATGTTAAGTTTATTAGCTGTTTTCAGTCTTCCTCTTAGCATTAAACCATGACTCTGCTCTGTGGGCAAATCGCCCGACGTTTATGATTATTTAGGGTGACTTATACCGTGGGTGCGATGTTATCTCGCTAAACTGGCACGAGAGATGCCTTGCTGAGATACGGACGTGCAAAGAATCAATATAAAATGCGAGGGCATTATTTCATTCACAAAGTCGGCTGAGTATTCTGTGTGATTCGTTGAGATTTATCCATTTATTTTGGAGATTGTATCAATAAGATAACATCGTTTCTGGAGAATCAAAGCTCATAGGTAGTCTCCCTAGTAACCTGATAAACGTTCACAAAAAATAAAATTCAGGAATGATTGCTTTAAGATATTATGAAATAAAAAAATCTTAGGTAGGTTACCTTAAAATGTCTGCATTTAAGTAAATTTTGGGATCCTAATGATTAACTACATCGTCATTTAAAGTGGAACTCATTATTATGTTATAGCTACTAAACTATGAGAAATCAATTTTATCTATCAGTGGGCTTAGCATATGCTTGGTGCCGCCGCGAGATAAAATATCCGTCCCTCTTTTATTAATAAAATTAGTAAAAGACGGGAATTCTAACTCGCGGCGGACCAATCATGTGTCAACTAAGCCTACAAGTCAAGTTGCAGTTGCACTGCACTTTACTAATGATACACAGATCGAAGCTTTCCCTTGCATAAGTATGTAGTATGTATGTTTATCCTAGACATTTCCAATATCCGCAAAAACCTTTCCAAGAACCGAAGACGATGACAAGTGAACACGACACAGGTATTACAAATTGTCATGAATGGGCCTTTTCTATCTATGCAAAGAAAGACGTAAGCGCCATGGACGTTGCACTAACATAAGACCTTCAGTTCTAACGAGCTTAAACGGATTAAAATGCGAATGGTGCGTGTACGCACGTATGCCACGCATACTCCCTTATTTATAGCACTTTGTTTCCAAAGTTCACACGATTATCGGAAAATTATCATCACTTCGCTTTACAATACTAAAACGACGTTTATCCACACGTTTATTAATATTTTTCTCTCTTTGTGTAATGTACTTAATAGGATTCAAGTTGCTTTGAAAGTTATGTTTCAGGTGCTGTTTTGTCTCAGAGTGTTCTACTTGTGTCAAGATAATGCAGGAATGTTATGTGCTTGATGTCCAGTTTAGATGGTATCATGTTAGATTTAAGTATGTACCTATATTGTAAAAACAATAGCAGATATAGCAAACCAATGAGGGACATGAGGTTGAGGGTGGACCAAGTATAGCTATTTAACGGATGTACTTCTTGTTCTTATGAAACTTTAGTGGATTTGTAGAAAGAGGCCTTCAGAAAATTATGTAACTAATGTAAGAAGTAGTTACAAACAGTGTAAAGTACAATATTAAACCTTTTAATTTCATTTCAGTTTCTTAATTCTAAGAAGATTAATGCACCTCTACCTCTACGTCCTCATAAAAGTATCCTATTACAAAACTGTGGGACATACAGAAATATATTTTTTACTCTGTCAGCCTCCGTAGCCTAGTTGGTAGTGACC
The DNA here is from genome assembly GCA_025490895.1 of Thaumatotibia leucotreta. NCBI lineage: Eukaryota > Metazoa > Arthropoda > Insecta > Lepidoptera > Tortricidae > Thaumatotibia > Thaumatotibia leucotreta. The sequence goes on from JALPQI010000752.1 coordinate 119,204, forward strand.
CTGTTTACGAAGCTGAAGGTTCTGGGTTCGAATCCCGGCGAGGGCATTATTTGTGTATTTATTTATCACAAAATATTTGTTTCTTTGTCATGGCTGTCTATGTTTTTAAGTATCTATATGTACCTATTCATCTATTATATACCTATATATGGTCGCCTGGTACCCACATCACAACCCTTAATTGAGCTTACCGTGGGACTAGGTCGATTTGTGTAAGATGTCCCAAGATATTCATTTTTTTATTTATTTGATTTATAATTACTAATTAGTAATTATAAATCAAATAAATAAAAAATTAAGATTTTTTTTTAAACGGATTAAAATCTTTTCATCAATCACCGTCATTGTTATTAATATTTATTACAATGTGTAGATAGATAATATATTCATTGTAGCAAACAGGAACTTACAAATTGACAAGACGTGTACTTTACAGTTATTAATCCACATTATACAAATATCGTAATATGTAATTAAAGATATACCTATATAATAAAAATATTCATCTTCATATAATTCCTCAAGCCTCAAGATGCGGAATAAAATTAAATATAATTTAAAAGCTCTCTACTCGACCTGATCAATTAGATTCGTTACGGGATCATAATGACCTCACCGTTACAAAAACATTGACTCAGCCATCACCCAATCTTAACTCCCATTATCCAAACGGTCTGATACGTGTTGCATTTAGCGATGAGGACTCTAGGATGCCCAGATGCCCATAACGGTCGGATCCGAACTCCGATCTCTGGTCTACCACAAACACAAAATCGTAAACTTGGAGTATCTGTCACTGTCTCACAGATAAGGTATTTCGAGTGTTAGAGACAGATGGGTAAAGCTTGCGGTTTTCGCGGCGTGGATACTGAAATGACAACGCCGATCGTACGCGAGACGAATCCCAATGAGTCCAGCAGTCTCGGATATAAAACCCGGCTCTTGACTGGGACCAGCACTAGCTGATCGGCTATTGAAACAGTGTCAACATGAAGGTCCTGGCAATATTCGTGCTCGGTGTGCTGACGGTGGAGGCGTACCCTTACTACCCTTATTACGGCAATGTGGATTCTTGTAAGTTTTTTAAGTGTGACGTTTTTTTAATTTTTTGCTACGGGGTTGATTTTCAAAATATGTAAATTTATACGGCAATGATCTGTCAAAATCGAAGAGTAAAAGAAGTGCGATTTTCGGGTTATTTCAGTTTTAAAACACGGCACGTTAAACAAACGAAGTACGCAAACGTAGAATTTAAATTTGTGCTGTCTTTCTATGTGCCACTTAAAACACTTTTTTGTACCAGATATTGTCTAGATAGGTACCTACTTAATACTAAATTTTAATACTTTATACTTTAAAATATTAACTTCCATAAATTATTACTTTATTATGGTATATTATACATACAATAGTCAAACAATAGTCCTAGTTACTTATTTATATGTTCAATCACTGCGCAAAAAGTATATTCTTAGTTATGTATTTTTAAAGTAAAAAAAACGCCGATATCCGATTCAAATTAAATTTCATGTTCAATTCCTATAGCTACATTGATTATTTCTCGTATTTAGTTAATGGTGGGTCTCAGTATTGTAATTGCTTGATATATTATTCCCCCATTGGAAAATATTGCCAGAAACGTACTAATATTGCCAATGTAACTAAATCTAATTTATTTAGACAACGATTGTTCCAAGTTTTTCAGTAATTTGTAATTAATCATGAATTTTGGATTATGATTTAATTCCCTTTGTTTTTGCAAATTAGTTTTATTTTATCGTAATTTTAGTTAAATGTTCGTAATTTCTGAATGGAGAGTTCTAAAATAATAAAAAAAAGGATAAAATAATGTATTTTCATAAGTCTAATATCAAACTTAGAAACTCAAACATAATGAATAAATGTATACAATAATTAAAAAAATCATTATGTTTGAATTTGCCTATGTTATGCCTAACTGTGAACTAGTAATAAAATTGTTAAAAGATTTACTGGTTAAAAAAAAGTGAATGTGTATAATGATAAAAAGAGTTGCTATGTTTAAAAAAAATAATTGTGATTCATCGATAGTGCTATAAAAAAACATACCTATATACTAGTCGACCTTCTAAATCCCTCAAACCTCCCAATAGCTCAAAATTAGTTCGTTCACGATTCGGTTTTGTCCTACAGTATCGTTCGGCGCTAGCGACAGCAGCCGCGGCGGCATGGCTCTGAGCAGGTACTACAACCCGTACTACCAGCGCGCCGGCGCCGGCATGGCCGCCTTCATGTTCCGGCAACCCGAGGAGCAGCAGACGAGCCAGTACTACCTCCCCGACCGACGCCGCCAGACCCAGCCCGAGCTCACCTACCTCCCGCCGCAACAAAACGAAGTCTTCTACCCCCAACAACCCGCCACTGAAGCGACAGAAATCGCCGACCCTACCGAAAAAACTGAACTTTCAACCACAGCTAAAGCTATCCCCGAAATAGCTGAACCTGAGATCGAAGAAGTCGAAGTGCAGAAACCAAAGAAGAGGCTGCAGAAAAAGAAGCAAGTCAAACGTCCAGTTGAGGACGACGATGAAGAAGACAGTTATGACATGCCGAGGATGCCGGCTGCGGCGTTCTTCCCCATGTTCTTTGGGTACGGAGGCAGGTCTGGATCTGGAGGTATGCCTGGAGGAGCGACGGCTGTTGCCAACGCATACAGCACTGGCCGCGGAGGCGTTGCCAGTAGCCACGCCACCGCGTATGGCGCGCCTAGACCTGACATCGAGAAACAATAGGTAGCTTAGATTGACGCTAGGTAACATTGGACAGTCAACAATTAGATTAAGAAGGAAATTCGTCAAATACAGAGTAGGCAGGTCAGAGCAATGGATAAGGTACTTAAGATTAAATTTTGTATTAACAAATATCTTGAGTGTCCAGTGTTATGTAGAAGTTTTTATTTGTTGTTATAATTCACAGATTTGTAAAACATATTGTTTTGAAATACTTTTATATCTCTTATGCCATGTAGTATATAATTCAAAGGGTATAGAATAAATGATCTTGGTTAGAATTGGAGTTTGTTTTACCCATTTGATGAAATAATTACAATAGAGCAGCTATATTATTGCTCGGTTCATATAAAAAGGTATATTTATATGTAATAGATTTACTAACGCCTCCTAATGAAGAAAGATTCACAGACCGAGCGATGTAAACCTTTGCTCATGTCATACTAACAGGAAAAATTCTTATGCTATTGCTGTGTTCAATACCCGATATAAAATACACTAATGAAGCCTATGTTCTAGTCTCGGGTCTCCATTTTTATAAACTGCTTGGCACTAAAACCAAAACCAGCCCTATCCGCTTAGTTACAGTTTCTATGATAAAGTGATTGATAGGTTCCTATTTTCGTATAAATTGGTATACAAATTCTAAAAACTTTAACAGTAGTTATTAAAGACCAAAAGTTATTAAAAACTACGTCGAAGCCGATTTTCGCTGATATAAATCATAATTATAGATTATTTGATAACCAGAAGAGGCCAGTTTGTGTCTTCATAAGTATCTAATTATCAAATTGCTACCTTAAGTAAACTCGTTATGTGATATTTTACGGTCTTGTCACATTGTAGTTAAAAAAAAGGGAAAAACCGCGATAATAGTTCCAGCGATCTGCTCAATTTTCATAATTGAAGTGTGAGGGGAATTTCAGAATTTTGTGGGTTTTTGTTATGACATCAAACTAGTCACGCTCCGTTAATTTAATCCTCGGTTCAACGCATCTTAGATCTTATACATGTAAACGAGGTATAATCAGCGTTGGGAATTCTACCATAGCAGTTTATATACTCCACTTTAACCTCAGCTTAACCATAACTACGCAATTTAGGAAAACTTTCAAAAACAAATCTCGCTCAAACGTCTGGCAACTAAATTTTAGGAGACTGGTTTGTCAAACGCAACCCGTACCTTACTAAGAGAAAATCAGCCAGATGTATGGAAATGTATAATATTTTGACTACCATAATTTTGTAAGATATTTTTGAAGAGGTAATGCAAACCATCGGTTAAAGTAATAAATGCCACAGGCGACTGTATCTTCTTTAAGCACAAAAAACGCACATTAAGCCACTTGACGACGCAGTCGCCAACAATGCACTGCTAATATACATTATTGTAATGATGAAACTGACATCGCTGTCTTACAGCATATTATTCACAGGGATCCCTAAATTGAGTTCAAAACTGTAAGAGTTTAGAAAAATAGGTACCTATTGAAGAAACTATTGCTGTCGCTTTGCACAGTCTAGAACTTTGATATATAAAAAAAGGGATAACTGCAGCTTCGCCTTATACCAACATAAAATTGGTGAAAACAGGAGTATGCAGTACCCTGTTGCCTCTTCCAAAATAGACCAATTATCAAATTTATTTCAAAAATCATTTGAGAAGGGATATATCCTCCGTAGCCTAGTTCCCGTCGGCGGGCTTAGCAATGCACTGAAGCGATTGATCCAAAAATGAGAATGTCACCCTTCATAGCCTAGTTGGTAGTGACAGTGACCCTGCCTACGAAGCTGGAGGTTCCGGGTTCCAATCCCGGCGAAGGCATTATTTGTGTATTTATTTATCACAAATATTTGTTCCTACTTGGTCATGGCTGTTTATGTATTTAAGGATCTATACAGGATGGTCCAAACCTTGACGTCAAAAAATTTTTTTTAGATTCCTCACGTCATGAGCTATCAGAATATAATACCCCATGTATGTTAGCCGATTTTTTGTAGTTTTCGAGTTATGAATTTTTGAACATTTTTTTGAGAAATTTTGGAATGAAGAAATTTATTAATAAAAAAAACCTTTTGGGTTTTTTAACTAGTTTATTTTTGTTAAAGTATTACTAAAAATAAAGCATAAATTTACTGACAAAAAAAACTAACGTCCTCACTTTGATACAAGTAGGATAAAAAATACCAAATTCAAAATGTTACGTTAAAAACGCATCAAAATAGCATTCATGTACGTAAATAAAATAAAAAAAACATATCCCAAGGATGTTTGGTAATCTAAAGACTGCCCTAGACCTTAAACCTTCGTAAAAGCAAAAAAAAAGTGATACTTAATGATGAGGATTTTTCGGAGTAGTCGGTCAAATAAACTTAAAAAGGAGCTTCTAAATTTTTTATTTAAAAATTAAGTAAAATTTCGTCTGTTTTGTTGTTCTTATCAATCAACAAAGACAGAAAATACCACGAAAACTCAATTTGTGCAGTTATTCAAGAAATGTATTACTACTTAAAAATTTTAAGCTTTTTTAAGTTTATTTGACCGACTGCTCCGAAAAATCCTAATCATTAAGTATCACTTTTTTTTGCTTTTACGAAGGCTCAAGGTCTAGGGCGGTCTTTAGAATACGAAAATTCCTTGGGATATGTTTTATTTTTTATTTACGTACATTAATCGTCGGGTGAGAATGCAATTGTGCTATACGCCACTTGCCTTGGTTTACAGGAGAGCGAAATGAAACAAAAAAAAATATTTCTTGGAATGTCTTATAATTTTGCATTATTTAACTTAACTGACACTTTAGTATATTAATTTACTATTTTTTGTTATATACAATTAATGTTTAACATATAATAGTCATGAGATATAAGTAGTTTTACAATTGCCATATCCATTTTGGTAAGAAAATGTTTAATTTGCTATGTATGATATGACACAAAGTTATGGATGTGTCACAAAATCTTAGTGCAATGTCAAGAAAGGGAGACATTAAAAGCTATTGTTTATGCAAATAAAAGTTATTTTACGGCTAGATTTATTTCAAGTCAAGACGATAATTTATCGCGAATATTTAGACATAATTATTCACGTGAATATGGTGCCAATATTCATTTCCAATGTTTATGTGAATCATTTTTTTACTTTCTTGTAAATAGGCACCATCTAATAGGTGACCTTCTCTATTTTGTGAAATGATTAAGTTTTTCAACGATATCTAAGGGGTCATTCAATTATTACGTAAGCACTGTTGGGGGATGGGGGGGTCTCTGCTTTACTTACTTTTGCTGACAAAGGGGAGGGGCGGGTCAAGATGGTGATTATGTTAGCAGTAGTTATTAAATTTTATACATATGTGGCAACCCACACGTTGCCTACAAACAAAGAAAACAAACAGAAATTTTGACAAAAAAATAGCGCACGGTGATTCCCCTTATCGGGTGGTTATTCTCCTACATAAACTTATACATTATTTTGTGGGAATCCCCGAAAAATAAAAAAGGTCGTCGTTCAAAATGTTCGTCAATCAATAAGTTTAGGAAGGGGAATAACCGCTTAATCAAGAGAATCACCGTACGCTATTTTCTAGTCTACATGTTGGAACATAAACTAAACAGGTTTTAATAATATAACCTGAGCGCCACTTACTGGCCATTCTCTTATTCTGCGTATGTTTATATTGTCTATGCTTTTCTATTTTGTCTATTTACTTGAACAAATGAATACATGTGTCCTTTGATTGTCTAAGACAAATATGGTATTTTACTAATTATTACTGTAGTTAATCCAGCTAGTTTCCACATAAAACCTATCAGGTTATGGGCCCAGATTACGAAAATAATAAGTACGTAAAAATTTTTCGGCAAAAGTGTAAAATTTATTCGAAATGTCGGATGATGAATTGCCGGCAGCGAGGTCTTCAGCGACTAGTTCCGGGATCGCGGTCAATTTTCAAAAGCTCGGTGGAATATCACACTACGGAAACTGGAAGTTTTTGATGCGTATGTACTTGATACACGAAGATTTATGGGATTGCATAGAGGAATCGTCAACCGGCGTTCCCAAGGTCAGTGACAATCGTAAACAACAGAAAACGCTTGCAAAAATATGCCTAATGGTGCTCCCATCATCTTTTTCGCATGTACGTAACGCAAAGACTGGTTACGAAGCTTGGAACAACCTCAAAAAGGCCTATGAAGATAAAGGCTTATGCAGAAGGCTAGGACTGCTACGTACGTTATTTGGATTAAAACTAGAGCAATTTAAAGATATGGAGGCGTATCTCTTGAAGATCACCGATGTAGATCAACAACTACGAGACATAAATGCTCCATTAGATGATGATTTCCTGTCAGTTATTATGTTGAGTGGGCTACCACCAGACTATGATTCACTTATAATGGCGTTGGAAAACTCAAACATTAAATTGTCTAGTGAAACAGTAAAAAGTAAATTACTTCAAGAAAATTTACGAAGGGACGATAAATCTGAAGAAAGTTCTATGTTTACGAACCGGGGTACAAGTTCGAAAAGTGTCAATAAACATTCTACAAAAGTTAAATGTTTCATATGCAAGAAACCGAATCATTATGCAAAGAACTGTCCGAATAAAGCTAATAAGAGTGAGAAGACTGATAAAGCGTGGAATGGATCTTTAATAACCGCTTTGGCTGTTGACATAAAGTCAAACTCTTTTTACATTGACAGTGGGTCAACGTCACATATGACAAATTCCAAAACACTAATTAAAGATTATGTTGAAGACTCGCCGCGTTCAGTTACCGTTGCTAATAAGGAAAAGTTGCATAGTGAAGGATATGGAACGGTGGAATTGTTGTTAAAAGGGCACAATGAAACTACGAAATTGAGTGACGTTATATACGTGCCCGGATTGTCAACCAATCTTATTTCCGTTGGCAAGATGGTAGATAAAGGACTGGAAGTGCATTTTAAGAAGCAAAAGTGCATAATTTACTGTGGCAAAGAAGTAATTGCCAGTGCTACGAAGGTGAACGGCGTCTATGAACTGGATATGGAGCGTCAAGTGTCAACAGTGTCACATGGAAACGAACAAGCTGCGGCCTGTCACTCTTTGGATTTGGGTGAGCCTATACCTGAAATCTTGTCAAGTGGTGATGATGCTGCTGCTAACCTGTGTGGAATGAAGCCATCCCAGGACTTATGGCACCGGAGACTGGCGCACCTGAATAGACGGAGTATGGATTTGCTAAAACGAGGTATGGCTAGTGGAATAGATTACACTGATGATAAGCATACTCCCTGCGTAGCATGTCTTGAAGGGAAACAAAGTAGATTACCTTTCCCAAAAAGATCTTATACAAGAGCTACTGAGAAACTAGGTCTAATCCATAGTGATTTAATGGGACCGATGCCAGTTTCCTCATTCAGTGGTTGTAGATATCTCTTGACATTTATTGATGACTATTCTAGAATGACTTTTGGCTATTTCATTAAAAGCAAAGCTGAAGTATTGTCTGTATTTAAAACTTTTAAGAGCTTTGTGGAAAATCAAACTGATTTAAAGATAAAAGCATTACGTTCTGATAACGGCCTTGAATATGTGAATAAACAGTTCCAGATGTTTCTGAAAGAGCATGGCATCCAGCACCAGACAACCGTGCCTTATTCATCAGCTCAGAACGGGGTCGCGGAGAGATGCAACCGCACGACGATGCAGGCTGCACGCTGCATGCCGCAGGATGCTGGAATGGACAAGAGGTTTTGGGCCGAGGCGTTGAATACAGCAATACATATCAAGAATAAGTCACCAAGTAAGGCGGTAAGAGGCACCACACCTGAAGAACTATGGTCAGGTAATAAAGTCAACCTATCTAATTTGAAAGTATTTGGCTGTGTTGCCTATGCAATGATTCCCAAAGAAAAACGTAAGAAATTGGATGCAAAGAGCAAAATGTATGTATTTGTGGGATATTGCGAAGCATCAAAAGGTTATAGACTGATTGATCCTGAAAACCCGTCTAAATGTATCAAGTCTCGAGATGTACATTTTTTAGAAGATAAAATGTATAAAGATATAAAACTGAGTCAGCAAACCCCTATTACTGATTGTCAGTTACATTTAACTAGCGATGGCATGGATGAAACTCCTTTAAAATGTGATTCTTTGCCAGCTGATCCTGTTATGGAGTTGCCTGAAGTACCCGAAGTACCTCATGTGCTTGGAGTGCCAGAAGTACCTGATGTATTTGATATACCTGATGCACTCGGAGTACCTGATGTACTCGAAGTACCTGAAGAACATGAAGTACCTGATGTACCTGAAGTACCTGATGTACCTAAAGTACCTGATGTAACCAAAATACCAGAAGTACATAATGTTTCCGAAGTACTTGAAATATCCGAAAATGAGCTGAGCACATCTGGTATCAGTTATCAAGATGACCCAAATGATGTTACATGGGATCCTAATATGACTACGGATCGAGGTTCTAGTGAATATGACTCCGCTAATAGTGTTATTGCTATGACAGCTGCAAGTCAAGGTGCTGAACCAAAGACTATTCGTGAAGCGCTGTCAGGACCAGAAAAAGAATACTGGTGGGAAGCTATAGTAGATGAGTACAAGTCATTTGAAAAGAACAAAGCCTGGACATTGACATCATTACCTGCTGGAAAGAAAGCTGTAAAATGTAAGTGGATTTTCAAGAAGAAACTTGGATTAGAAGGTCAGTTACTTCGTTATAAAGCTAGACTCGTAGCTAAGGGTTTTACCCAGGAATATGGCATAGACTACAATGAGACCTATTCGCCTGTGGTAAGATACTCGACAATACGGACTTTACTTGCCCTGGCAGTCAACTTAGACATGAATGTTGACCACATGGATGTTAAGACAGCGTTTCTCAATGGTGACTTAAAGGAGACTGTCTATATGGAACAGCCAGATGGGTATAAAGTAAAAGGTAAAGAAAACTACGTGTTTAGACTTAACAAAGCAGTCTATGGACTGAAACAGGCATCGAAGGCCTGGTATGACAAAATTGATAATGCCCTGAAGGTTCTCAAGTTCAGAAAATCACTCAGCGAACCCTGTGTTTACATTAAATCGGATTCTACTGGTAATCTCATTATACTAGCATTATATGTGGATGACATTTTGATTTTTAGCAAAGATACAGAGGAAAAGAGAAAGCTGAAGACAGAATTGATGAGAATATTTGAGATGAAGGACCTTGGTCGTGCTACGCATATATTGGGCATGAGATTGACTCAAGATAAAAACAAAATTACTCTTGATCAGAAAAATTATATACAAAAGGTATTGGAACAATTCAATATGACAGACTGCAAGCCTGTGAGTACACCTTTGGAGACTGGTTTGAAATTTGAAAAAGGAAAACACTGTGATCCAGAGTCCAAGTACAGAAGTATGATTGGATGTATCATGTATTTAGCGGTGTGCACAAGACCCGACATTGCACATGCAGCAAGCCTATTGAGCCAGTTCAACAACTGTTATTCTGAGATGCATTGGAAAGCAGCGAAGCGTGTTCTTCGATATTTGAAAGGAACTATAGACTATTCCTTACAATATGAGAAATCAACCTTATCTGTTACAGGATATGTAGATGCAGATTGGGCGTCTAATCCGCTGGACCGACGCTCGTATACAGGTTACGTGTTCAAGATAAGCAATTCGGCTGTGTCATGGGAGAGTCGTAAGCAAAGAACCATAGCTTTATCTTCGACAGAATCGGAGTACATGGGACTATGCGAGGGAGCTAAAGAAGCTGCATTCATCAGGACTTTCTTACATGAATGCCTAGGTAAATGCTTACCTATTACTTTGTATAACGATAGTCAGTCAGCGCAGAAGATTTGCAATAGTCAAATCAATCATAGCAGAAGCAAACATATAGACAGTCGACATCATTATGTGCGGCAAGTTGTGAGTGATAAAATTATTAACTTAGAATACTTGTCTACGGATCAAATGCCTGCGGATGTTTTAACTAAGCCTTTGTGTAAAGATAAACATTTAAATTGTGTTTCTAATCTTGGTTTAAAAACTGTTTAGTTCAAGGGCAGGTGTTGGAACATAAACTAAACAGGTTTTAATAATATAACCTGAGCGCCACTTACTGGCCATTCTCTTATTCTGCGTATGTTTATATTGTCTATGCTTTTCTATTTTGTCTATTTACTTGAACAAATGAATACATGTGTCCTTTGATTGTCTAAGACAAATATGGTATTTTACTAATTATTACTGTAGTTAATCCAGCTAGTTTCCACATAAAACCTATCACTACATTTCTTCAGACAATCTTTAGTTTCGTGACGACACTATTGACGATATGAGTTGCGAGTTAATATTTGTTTTATCGTTGATTGTTCACCAAAGTTCGATTTTAAAAGAAGTCTCATACAACTACAAAAGTGCAAAAAGCACAGAAATTAGTTAACGAAGCGTGGCCTAGTTATACTTTATAAGTTATAATTAGGTACGTCACATTTAATTAAATAGAATCCTGGGTTCAGGCGTCGTGGACTGAAGACTGTTAATTGGAATTAAAATACGTAATAAAAAAAGTATGTTTTGTTTATAATAATATGACGACTAAAGTCTGACTAAATAAATGTAATTGCGTTTAAGTTCTTTCTTAAGCCTATTTTCTTATTTCTAAAATGAAAACTGCTGCTTTTATGAATTAATAAAAAACCAGAAGAAAAATGTTTACGTAAGCACGGGAGGGGGGGTAAGAGCTTTGCTTACTTTTGCTGACAAGGGGGAGGAGGGGGTAAATAATTGTAAAAAATCTGCTTACGTAATAATTGAATGACCCCTAATGCTAATGTAAAAAATATCGATGAGAACATAATACGTTTACTAATGAATGACATATTAACGTTATTATTTCTTATCAACTAATAACATTATAGTTTAAGTACCTAAATACATGCTCTATAAATTAAAAGACATGTAATATAATATGTACTTCAGGAATAGTGACCGAGGCCTCCTGTGGCCAGGACTTAAAGCTTAAGGGAAGCAGGAGGTCATTGGATCGATTCCAGTCCTGGTCATAGGGGGTTCGGTCACTTTTTCTGTAGTATATGTCATTTACAATTATGGTTAGGTACAATTTATGGTTAGGTACTCGTAATTATAAATATTATGTATTTATACCACAACTTATTAAGATAAAAGCTTGACGTATGAATGACACAAATCATTATAAATCAAACCTACCTTCTTTATTGTCATTTACCAAACGTGAGGGGAGGTAAAAAAAAGTATCGAATCGATACAATCAAATCGATTAATGGATTATGTCACAAAAATGTTGATCAGTTAAGTCGCTTGGCACACTGATAAATAGCTGTTAACCGTAAATTTGTGTCATGTCCGGACATGGCACAATATTTTAATCACTATTTATTCCGGTTTGAGGATATGGCACAAAAATATATGTTTTTTAAAAATATAAAATAAGAATTTTCAAAAATCGATTACTGTTATGAACTACAAAAAAAATATGCTATCAAAAACCATTAAAAACCGATTTTACCTAAAAATGGATATGGCACAATTGCATTCTCACCCGACGTAATGCTATTTATAGCGTAAAATTTTGAATTTGGTATTTTTTATCCCACTTGTATCAAAGTGAGGACGCTAATTTTTTTGTCAATAAATGCTTTATTCTTAGTAATACTTTTACAAAAAGAAACTAGTTAAAAAACCCAAAAGTTTTTTTTTATTAATAAATTTCTTCATTCCAGAAATTCTCAAAAAAAAAATCAAAATTCATAACTCGAAAACTACAAAAAATCGGCTAATTTACATGGGGTATAATCTGATAGCTCATGACGTGAGGAATCTAAAAAAAATGTTTGACGTCAAGGTTTGGACCATCCTGTATGTATCTATCTATTATACATATCGTCACTTGGTCTTGGTACCCACATCACACGCCTTAATTGAGCTTACCGTGAGACTAGGTCGATTTATGTAAGATGTCCCAAAATATTTATTTATCTGGTTTTAGGTCTTAAAACGTTTGTTGATTATTTTTGTACATTTTATTGGCTTCTTTTTTTGATAATAATAATAATATCAAAAAAATCTTAACATACCGAAATGCACATGGACCAGTGTAGGGTAGGTACATATTCATAATAATTAAAAATACAACTCATGTATATGAATTATTGTCATTTCAAACTATGGTTAGAATATAACCTATGCACGAGTATAGTTTTGCTCCATAAAACTCACATATACTTATGAATGCTTTATTCTAGCTAATAACTTAACGACCTCGGTGTAAACAAGCTAACTACATTGATAAAGTGCTAGCATTTCAATGTAAATAAAATGATATTGCACCTATCTGTGCAAACCGGACCCGGATGCGGTCAGCTGGATTTTGCATTTAAATTAAATCGATTTAATCGATATATAGTATTTACCTATATAAAAACATACAAGATTGGTTGGTTTTTGGGAAAAAAAGATAATCGCAGCCCGCAGGCAAAGGTAAGTACTAATAACTACCTGTTAATTAAACAAAGAAACTTTAAAAAGACATTTTAAATTTGGCAATATTGCCTCATTTTTTAATGAAGTAGGTAATATTGCCAAAATTAGAAGCGACATCTGCTTCTGAATGTATAAAGTGTAATTTAGTACATAGTTGTTTTATTGACATGTTAAATTCAGTGTTTTATGGTTAAATAATACAAAAATGTTTCCTATGCCGCAACGGGAATATTCGTGAAAGCATGTTATTATTTTTTCCTAATAGGAATATTTTTCAAAGATACAAAAAAGTTGGTACTTTCAATAACGCTAAGTATTTTTTTTAAGTTAATTAATAATAACAAATATTGAAATATAATTTTCAAATATATTTTATCCCAAAAAAAAAGTTCATAGTCAAAGCCTTAATCAATAAAAAAATCACAGAAAAATAGTTAATAATTACTTAAGATATACAAAATATATACTGCAGATACGAGATTTATTTATAAATAGTAATTATGGAAAACATCTAAAGTGAATAGACGTAGATTAATATCAGGAGTAGTTGAAACGCCGTTATTAGTGCATCGTGACCGGACCAGCCGCTTCGAAGAATCGCTAAGTTCGCTAACGCTTTTGAGATTTTAGTATGGCTATTACTTATGTATTCGTTTTGGTTTTGAGGAAAAATGTTACCAGTTAAACTTCAATGTGAAGCATCAATATCAATAAAGGTTTTTAAAGTACGTGTTATAGTATGCATGGTTAAAAAATCGTTCACAAATAAAAAAATAGGTTTTCGGATATCCAAAACCCTTATTTTGTATAATTTTCAATATTGAGCAATACTAATAATAAATTAATACACATTTTTTCCACATTTTATTTAAATATTGTGCCTAGGTATATTATATAATTAATTGGTCAGTCATAATTATTAACTTTTTGCTACAAAGGAGCAATTAATGTAAAAAGTAACTAATATTAAAAATAAACTTTTTTTTCTAAATACTTAGTTCGTTGTCTTTGTCTTAGTAAGTTTTTGCTTGTTTATTTTATTAGGACGATACTATTGAATGACATGTTGACTGATAGACAGTGATGGAATCAATACTTTTTTTATACAAATATAACTTATGTTATCGTTAGCCTCTATTTCCGCATCCACCCAAGTACCTTGAAACACGTGTATCAATAAAATATATAACAAAAACACCATAGCACAGCGCCTACTCGGGTCAGAGTTCCCAAGGTCACATGCCACCCGCGGTTCTGTTCCCTATAAGAACTATACAAAAACGTTACCAGTTTCAAGTTTCGAGTGCTAAAAAACGCTTGTGTTTTTATTTTCCCAGTAATCCGAGTCTAGCGCATCTGCATCAATTATAGGAGTGATATAAAAGGATGGCCGGTGGTACTCAGTATTATAGAAGCCATGAAGGTCGCAGCGTGTGTGCTGGCGTGCGCGGTAGCGCTCACTCATGCAGGTAGGCTTTATGACGATGAGGCTAATAAAAAGTTGGTTAGGATGATTTGTAGAATATTATTTTTTGCAGTTAGCGTACTTTTTAGTCATACCGGTAGCCTTAATATTGTGTTAATAACAATTAGGTACCTAATTATACCAGATATTTCAGTTATTAAATAATAGTGACATTAGTATCCCGCGTATCTGATATCCGTTAATTTTAATTGATTAATCTAAATACTAGATTAGAGTAACTACTACGGTAATAGTTACAGTTACCAAATAATTAGTAAAAATAACGCCATCCCCTATTTTTCCAAATTAACAGGCCTGTCATTACAATTCCTCCTTGGTGTGTCAGAAATGTAAAAAGTGATTTACGTATTTATGAAACTGACAATATCGTCGTATTTTTCAGGAGGTTATGGAGGTAGTGGTGGTTATGGGGGCGGCGGAGGCTATGGCGGCGGCGGCGGTTATGGCGGAGGGGGCGGCGGCGGCGGCGGCTATGGCGGTGGCGGCGGCTTCGGCGGGGCGGATGGAGCAGAATTCAGCGGCGG
This sequence comes from Thaumatotibia leucotreta, assembly GCA_025490895.1. Taxonomy (NCBI): domain Eukaryota; kingdom Metazoa; phylum Arthropoda; class Insecta; order Lepidoptera; family Tortricidae; genus Thaumatotibia; species Thaumatotibia leucotreta. The sequence goes on from JALPQI010000752.1 coordinate 134,508, forward strand.
CTTCAACCTTGATGGCATCAAGAGCGGCGTTGACAAAATTATAGAGAAAGTCAGATCTGGTATCGACCATTTGAAGAGCTCGGGTGGCCAAGGCGGTGGTTTTAGCGGGAATGTTGGAGGAGGTTTCGGTGGGAACGGAGGCGGCAGCGGCGGAAATGAAAAAGTGATTTATACAAAGTCAGATGATGGCAAATCCGGTGGGTTCGCCTTCACGGGAAGCTTCGGTAATGGTGGATACGGAGGTGGCGGCGGCTACAGTGGCGGATCCAGTGGTGGCTCTAATGGAGGCGGTGGAGGCCATGGAGGCTCCGGTGGTTCAGGACTCGGAGGGGGCGGAGGAATTGGGGGCGGCGGCGGTTTTGGAGGAAGCAGTGGAGGCGGCTCAGACGGCCATGGAGGTTCAGGAGGAATCTCGTTTGGAGGAAGCAGTGGAGGAAGTAGTGGGAGCAAGGGCGGATACGGTGGCTCTAACGGTGGAGGTGGAATTTCGTTTGGAGGCGGCGGCGGTGGTTTTGGCGGTGGTTTCGGTTCCGGAGGATCAGGAGGACACGGAGACAGTGGATCTGGTGGGAATGCCGCGTATGTTCAGAGTAGCAGTGGGGGAAGTGGAAATGGAGGAAGTGGTGGCTTTGGAGGCGGAATCGGAGGTGGACATAGTGGATCGGGATCAGGTGGATTAGGCGGCGGATCTGGCAGTGCCGGAGGTTATGGCGGAGGCGGTGGTCTTGGTGGAGGATCAGGAGGTGGTCTAGGAGGAGGTCACGGAGGAAGCAGTGGCTCTGGGGGTCTGGGCGGTGGATCTGGTGGTGCTGGAGGCTACGGCGGGGGATCAGGAGCTGGCCTCGGCGGTGGATCAGGCGGTGGTCTGGGAGGTGGACATGGAGGAAGTGGTGGATCTGGTGGCGCTGGAGGCTACGGAGGTGGATCAGGAGCTGGCCTTGGCGGTGGATCAGGTGGTGGTCTGGGAGGTGGACATGGAGGAAGTGGATCAGCCGGCGGATCAGGAGCCGGAGGTTACGGAGGCAGCGGAGGCCATGGGGGCAGTGATGGGGGCCACGGCGGCTGCGGCGGCTCCTCATGCGGCTCCGGTGGCTCAGGATCTGGAGCCTACGCCTCTGCCAGCGCGAAAGCTTCCGCGTCTTCTAGTTCTGGCGGTTACGGTTACGGAAAATAGATAAATTTGTAGCGTGTAAATAAGACTGTGATGTTTGTATGTAAAAAGATGAAATGTAATTAAAATGTTTTTATTTTTTCTAATTTGGTTTGTTTTTTACCTATTCCATTAATATCTCTTCACCGTGATTTGGTTTAACACAAGCGACAAGCAGTTCAACCATGGTTCAGAATTAAAAAATAAGTACCTACTTACTAGACTTTTCCACTGATACTTTTTGTAACTGCTTAACTTTCCCATTTGTGTTAACCTAGCAGAAAGAATATTGAAGTTATACTTTTAAAGATCTGGTCAAAATCTAATATGTGTGGCACCTTTTTTGGCCAATATAAAGTAAATAAGGGAATTGAATAAGGAAATATTGTATTTCAGATACAAAAACAATGTTGTTGATGTATGCAGCATTGCACACTCAGTACTTATAGCACGCATCTAGTTATATACGTTATTAATTATTCTACTGAGTAAAAATTTTGCCCGTCCACCGTGCAAAGAGGAACATATTTGACTTAAGTTATCCAACCCTACTTATATCATGTTTTAGTTAGCCTTTACCTTCGACCGTAGTAAGTAGGTAGCTAACTATATACCTGTCGGGTGAATCAACTTTTTCTGTTTGTTATTGCCATGGTTACAGTCACAGGGGAGTGACAGAGGAGTCACGCTAGTTTTATGCAAATTTATGCTACCTACTTAATTTATGCAAACATGCATAATATAGTCCATGTTTGTAGATGGCCACCAAGGAAAGGGTTTATTAACACCAGAAAAATGCATGTTTTCATAGTTTAAGTATATTTCATAATTATGCATAAAACCAGCGTGACTCAGGCGACCGTAACCAAGGTAATAACAGACAGAAAAAAGTTGATTCACCCTGATTACAATTTGACTTCTGTATCCGTGCCATCCACTTCATATATCTATGGTGCCATCATACATGAAAACTAGGGTGTGCTCCCCCCGGCTCTGAATTTGTATGGCAAGAACCAGGAATCACGCCCTAATGAAAACAGTTAAATAAATCTAAAGTCCAAACTGTCCAAAGATTCAGTCTACTTTGACAGCAATGACAAAATTTAATGTAATTTATTGTCATGTCATGAATATCATGATAAATTATGATAATTATTATATGTATAGTCTCTCTTAAAAAACAAAGAGGGCCGCGATTGACGTTTTACCTGACTATCGCACTTGTGAATTCGTACATAAGTGTGAAAGGGTTGTAACACGTCGATCGTGGTTCGCGGCAGACCATTAGGGTCTGAATATAAATATGTATGTAAGTTACAGGTAAAGCAACGAATGGATGAAAAATAAATCTCGTAGAGAAACAAGTTTTGCTTTGTCTTAATAACCAAATCTCCAAGACAACTATTAATTAAGCTATTACGCAAAATACTAATATTATTTTTTATGGGCTGGCGTCATCTCTTAGGATCTAGTTTTTGCTACCTTTTTAGTGTGTAATTATTTCCGACAGCAAGATGGCCCCTGGCAACATCGAATGTTGCTTATTAAGTATGTTACATACCTGCCTATTTAAATCTATTGTGTATAAAAAAGGAAATAAAACACACTTAACACGATTATTTTAAAACAAAACCTAATCAATTTTGTGCTAGAATTCAGATTTTATTTTCCATATTGCATGAAATAAAGCAATATGGACACAGATACCTACCCATCAATCAATTTATCTCTGTCTTTATTGCTTTATTTCATAATTTTTATTGATAATACCTACCCATTAATCAATTTATTATCAATTAAAATCTGGAGATTAACTAAATAACGTATCAGATCAATCAATAACAGGAAAATCACAGCAATGCCTGGTTATATGGTAAATAAATGCATATTTATGAGAATAAGATATAATTACTTTAAACGTCATCGCATTTTATAGTTTAACAGACAGCAGAAGAGATATTCCCGTCGCCGGGCTTAGCAATGAACCGAAGCGATTTTTCCAAGAATGAGAATGTCAGCCTTCATAGCCTAGTTGGGGTAGTGATCCTGCCTACGAAGCTCCGGTTTCGAATCCCGGCAAGGGCATTATTTGTGTATTTATTTATCACAAATATTTGTTCCTTGGTCATGGCTGTCTATGTATTTAAGTATATATATGTATATATCTATTATATATATCGTCGCCTGGCACCCACAACACAAGCCTTAATTGAGCTTACCGTGGGACTAGGTCGATTTGTGTAAGATGTCCCAAGATATTTCTTCTTGTTATTTCTTTTTTTTGGCAAGCCTTAATTTCAATTTATATTGTAATTACAATGATACAGACACCGATGTCTAAAAGAAAATAACAATAGAAAGCCATTGTCATAAATTAAACAAATCCTTTATGCCATCGTTAAAGTTTCAGAACAACGCGTAATAAACTAATCCAACAGAGAATGTGCTCATTAACAACTTTCATGAGAATTGTCTTATGTACGTTTCCGGTAAGTTATGGAAATTGTGTACATTATTGCTAAGGTGGCCTTATTTTAAGCTAATAGTAGACTTCCTAAGGAAGAGCCTCTATAGAAAAGCACCTCTGCTATTTTACAAAAAAATATCCGATATTTCGATTAATATAAATGAAAATTTCCACGGCAAGATAAGTATTTTTTTACTCTGTGTAATAACAAAATACATATTTGATATTTGGGTGAACGTCAAAATTTGTATGGAGGAAAATATATTAATACCTTTCATTACAGTGCGTTTATACATGTATATACCACCAACCACCAATCATGAAGTGAATGACGAGACATAGCAGAGTCATAATAAATATGGAAACACAAGAATAACCGCCTCGTCATGTTCCTCGGCACTCATACGCATAGGTAGACGCGTAGTTAGACAAAAACACTTATCGAGCATGACGTATAGCAAACAAAAACGCTTAAAGCTCTCAACCGAACCACGATGGGTTTTGCCCGCAAAAAATCACAACATTGAATAAAATTACTCTTTAATTATTTACACAGGATTCCGCGAAATATCATATTTGTTGTTATATTCGTACCTAAATAAAAACTACGAGTTTGTAGAAACCATACTTGTTCAGGTGGACTCAGAAACTTCTTCATAGGGTCATTAACCATAATCAAATAACTTTATTAGAACTGCTCAGTTACTATGGAAGCACCAACACAATCAAACTATCTGGACTGCGCAGCGCGTATGGTGCTATGCAATAAATAATATTTTTTTGCGAAAGCTATGACGTTGGCAATATTCCCGGATAAACATATAAATTCCGGAATATTGCCGGTTTTAAGGGAAAAGATTCCGTCTATTATACCTAACTATTATTTTATCATGTTTTAGAAAGTAAATGTAGTTAATTATGTGTTTTCCACGAATATACCACCTATTGACTTTGAATTTATCTTCTCAGAGTTAAAAACAAAAAAGTTAATAAAATTTAATTAAGTTTTCAACAAGTATTTCTCTTGATAGGTACCTGCAGACATATACATAGTACCTGCTGTGTTTTAGTCTGGACCTCGATATGTTAATCTATACCATACGTTGTGTCCCTATAGCCTATTTTCTGACCAATTTATTTAGTTAGAGCTACATCAAACCACGACGCGTATAAAATTGACCATGCCGACGACACCCTAAAACAAATCCACAACAAAGTATTATTATTGCCAATTAATTTATCATCAAGAGACTCAAGAGCATGGGAAGAACCCGATGCTCGCTTATAGACGTATAAAAAGAATCGCCACACTTCAAAACAGTGATTTTTAAATATGAAGCTCCTGGTAGTGTTTCTTGTGATATTTGCATTGACGATATGTCTTTGCGAAAGTGCTGCCTTAGATTCAGGTTAGTTTTTTTTTATTAAACTTGCATGTCATTTTCTGATGCTATGAAAGTACTTAGGTATTCCCACAATTTCGTAATAGATGTGCTTACCATAGAAAAAATCAACTGCGAAAGACTCTGGTTGTCACGGGATTCGAACCCGCTTCCTCTGAATTGCCGGTCCAAGTCCGGTATTTAAGTATAATAAATATTGTTATATTTTCTAGAATTGCTATCAAAGTACCTAGGTCCTAGGTACTTGATCCTAGGACCTATACATTTCATCATAAGTGAACAAGGTAATAATACGGCCATAAAACGACTCTATCGTCCTGTTCCGATAATTATATCCCATTTATAAATACGAGTATACATGGAAAAATTTACAAAATTACCTCGTACAATGTTGTAGTAACATATTGGTATTTGACTTAATAAATATTTTAATAATAACGTAAGCGCCATATAATTCTGGCCTAGACAAGATGCCATTCTGCAAATAAGCGATTGGTCACAAAATGTAAGAAAATGAGGGATTTGTACGAAGAGTCACGTGACCATTTCCATACATTTAATATTATGGTGACTTATCGATTATCGTATACTATTACAGAATGGTATTTTGGCTTAGGCCTGCAGTGTTACCTGTATTTCTTACATAGATATAGTTAGGTAGTTTCCTTAAGTAGATACCTTAATCATGATGGCAATGTAAAGTCGCGAAATCCACTTATTCGATTTTGAATATTCACAACGTTCGTAATCCTTAATAATAAAAATTTTGAACAATAATAAATAACATCTTGCTATAGTTATGTTATCTCGATCTGCGTTACGAACATGGCAATTATCTTTTATTGGATTTTCTAAAATAAGTCCCCACTTGCAAGATATGTTTGGGTCATTGTCCGTCGGAAAAACAAAAGTTGTCCACTCGGTGGTCAAAAGTTAACAGCTTTTATAAGTCTATGCTACGATTTTTTTACATAAGGTTGTAGAACGGGGAACCTAGTTGTACCAGACCAGTAATAGTTTATGTCGCAAAATTAGGACACGAACTCCTTAACTTTATGTATGGCCACCAAAAAGACGATAACCTAAATCTGACAATGACCCGTTTACGGAAATTTTCATATTTAGTTGCAGGGAAAACTGTGTCTTCGCTGTATTTGGTTTTATTACTTTTTACGCAGTAAATAACTACTATTACTACTTTCAAATAGCTACAGATTTGCCTAATAGCAAAGTTTGTTCCAGATCCACTAATTAGAGTGCGCCGCGGTTTTAGAGGGTATGGCGGCGGAAAAAAAATAGTGATTATCAAAAGTTACGGGGGTGGTTACGGACATGGGGGCCGTGGGTATGGGGGCGGCCGTGGGTATGGGGGTGGTTACGGAGGAGGATATGGGGGAGGGTATGGCGGCGGCGGTGGTTATGGCGGCGGCGGCGGTTTTGGCGGCGGCGGCGGTTTCGGCGGCGGCGGCGGTTTCGGCGGCGGCGGCGGATTCGGTTATGGCGGTGGTTATGGAGGCGGCGGCGGATTCGGGGGCGGGGGAGGATATGGGGGCGGATATGGAAAGAAATAATAACCTGTTATGGAGAATAAACGAGTTATCACAGAACCTACAGGTGTGTAGTTTGTTTATTTTGTGTAGTAGTGATCAAAATGTCGAACTTTTTAAGAGTTGCACTTTTATGGTTTATTGTTGTTTTTATTGGGAATCTTTGAAATTATTAAAATATAGGTATGTATTCGAATTGTCACGAACATCATAATGTTTATCAAAGAGAGAGGCATCGTCTTTATCGTCGTTTTTCGTTTTTGTATATTCTTCTACATTTAAATCACCGAACACGGCTTTAGAAACAAATGCTCCCATGAATTATGTATTCTACGAATCTTTATTAAGAATGCACAAAAAAATTTTGCATGTATATACTGCTCTCTACGAACAAATAAAACATGGAAGCCGCACGCCATATTAAATTGCCTTTTAAAAACGGTCCTGAATTTTAGTTGACAAGTGTCACCCATCACGTTCAATGCATCACGGTAATGAATTTCAATATCGACTTATAAAACTTAAACCGCCATTTAAAACTTGTTGTTACTGGTATACATCAAAGTTTTGATTGGCTATATTCTATAAACATTTGTCAAAGTTGTTGCACCGAAATATGCGCGATGTTAAGAAAAGCGGTATGTCCTGCCCACCTTGGCACAATTGAACAATTGCTTTTGGGGGCATTTTTGAGCTGCCGTTAGACGTCCATGTTGTATATGGTCGCAGACTGCTCAATTTAACCTCGTAAAGTCCACCATAGTTACTTTTCCTATTTTGAGTTAGAACCGTGTTCTATATGTAAGTTGGTAAGAATTTAGATTGTTTCAAAAAACAAAGACACATAAAAAATTCAACTTTAATTAGTCCAAGAAAGGTTCGAATAGAATTGCAACAACTGTACCTACATTGGGTCTTACTAGGCTACAATATTAACTATTTACTTTAACAGTAAAATCAATACTTCCTATGAAAAGTTTTCGCGGATAAACTTCAATCAGTAAAGTGTGGTCTTACTTTTGTTACAGGCGTCGGAAGAAACACACGAGGAGCGGAAAGACAACTAGCAAGATTACATTTTGCGAGATAAATACAAATGAATGTGTATAAAAGTTAGTCAATAAAAAATCATAATTGAGTTTTTTATTTATTTTCATTATAGGAAACTTTTCAAAAACGTCATCATTTTTAGGATATATGATTAACCTAAAGGTCTTAAACGAAATCCTACACATATTACTAGAAAACACCATAGCGCAGTTGGATCAACATAGTTCTGAAATATTTTAATAAGGTAATGTACTTGACAGTGCCCTACTACAGTTTTGATACTGATGATCAATATGAAAGCTCCAAGAAATCTCATTTAAGACACTGTGGCATGGTATAAAATAGTACATAAATATCACCTCCTTTCTTTTTACCATACAATAGTAAGAGTTCAACATTTAAGTAATTCTTGAGAGTTTTCAGCGTATTTATTTATTTAAACTTTATTGCACAGACAAAGATAAATGTATAAATGAAGAACTTAATGTTAAATAGTACAGACAAATTAGAGAGACAATGAGAAATACTTAATTAATTCAACTGTTATATACCTATAATGTATTTAAATAAAACAAAATACAGAGGAACCATAGGGTAAAAGAAGGAAACCAGTATCCGGCTTTAAATTACAACACATTTGAAGCATTAGGTTAATGTATTAAATTATTTACAATTTAGTTATATGATTACAGGTAATATAATTACATTTTTAGATTTAATTTTTAATAAATAATATTTTTAGGAAAAAACCAAACTATATAATCAACGATGCATCATCTACAATTTTTTTTATTAAAATTGAAGAACAAAAACTGTCTGGTTTCTTTTTAACCCTGTACGGTCTAATGTAAAAAATATAATGTGACATTCTTATACAAATTAATTAGACTCTGGGGGCTATCACGATCTCTTAATGGTATTCAATTTAAGGTGCATTCAGACCAAGCGAACATTCGCTATTCTAACCTCCCACTCTACGAAATTCGATCGTTACACAAAACGTGATTGGTTGATTTCGTAGAGCGGGGGATAGAACAGCGAATGCTCTGTTGGTCTGAATGCACCTTAAGATTGGTCAGTTTTTGACAGTAATTCTATGGAACGCAATGCGATTCAGATTAGGTCTTAAACTGAATCGCATTAGTAGATCGTGGTAACCCCCAGATCAGCTAGCATAACAATATTTTAGTTACTATGTACTTATGCTTATCGACTCGTGACTTATCAAAATTCGTTTTTTTGTATCAAACGGTGAATCCCACAGAATTAGATTTGGATAGAAGAAACAAGTTCATTCATTTGTATGGCGGCCGAGCGTGTCAGATTTTGTACTTGTTACTTGCCTTGCCTATGATTTTAAATATGTCTCAGGCCCTTGAGTATTCATATTTTTTTTGTGTTGTTGCAATTAATATTACTTAAGGAGGCATTATTAATGTTTTTGTTCACTTCAACTTACAAAATTTGACGCCCGAAAGCTGCAAGCTGCGATTAAAGACGGACAACTCAGTAGATTTTACTGAGTTCATTTGACACGCTAAGTAGATACGTTTGCTTGATCTATGGTATATATGACATCTGTGGTGAATCCCCTCAAACAAAGAAGCAAAACAAGTTATTACAAATTCCTTTTTTTCTGATTTCTAGTGGATGCTTAGTTAAACTATTTAATTACTTAATAAATTAGCTACACTTAATCACTTGCCTACTGAAACAAAATGAAGATACTTACGACTGCACTCAACCATACTGCTCGTCATCGGCGGGCATTTTTATCCCAACCTACGGAGTACACCGCAGCCTAGGAAGGCTTCCAACACGCGGAGAATTTAATACGCGCCTCTCATCATCATCATCAGCCTATGATAGTCCACTGCTGGACGTAGGCCTCTTCTGTTAACTATGCGTATAGACGCATTAGGAGGTAAATGCCCATAATCGCCACGCTGGGCAAGCCGATTGGCGATCGCAGTAATGTGTCCACTATAATGACGCTGCTGCCCATCAACAATCTTTTATAAAATAATGGTAAGTGACACTTCAATCCCTTAGTTGACTCTTACGACACCCGCAGGAGGAGTTGGGGTGGTGACAAATGTATTCTTACTGCCATCACCACACGGCTAATGCGCCTCTACGACGATTTAAAAAAATATAAATTAGTATCCTAACTCCGTTTTTGAAGAACCCCGTACTGTAGTCCCTTGAGTAAACTTCAGCAGGGAGTTCATTCTACAGCCGGAACGTATGTGGAAGGAAATTTGTCTTAAACCACACAGCATGTGACCCTTCAGCCACTATCAGTGTGCTTACCATGAGTTGCCTCAGCGTTATTAAAGCGGACTCACTTTCTATCCATCATGCTCGTACTCGCGTATTGGTGCATTTAGACCAAACGAGCATTCGCTATTCTATTCCCCCAGTCTACGAAATTAAAACAATAACAGATGACTTAACATTTAATAAAAAAATAAGAATATGGCTTACTGATCAAGCATTTTATGACATGCATGAATATGAAAATTATAATTTAATTTAATTTAATGTATATTTTCTTTTTTAATTTTTAAATAATATGTATAATATGTTGAATAGATTATTTTAATGTAAACTGTAAATTAATTGACATCCTAATTTTATTTTATTATTTATGACATGTAAAATTTTTAATTTTATGAATAAATGAATATGAATATACAAAACGTGATTCGTTGATTTCGTAGAGCGGGGGATAGAATAGCGAATGCTCGTTTGGTCTGAATGCACCTTATTGGTGCGAGTGAACCTCAAGTATACGGTGCTGTGGTAGCTAGGACCTTCAACCAAAACATATGCTTATTTGCCAGCGTCGTGGTATATTAACATGTTAGCCAGTTCTTGGTAGATCGTTACAAATCGTTAGATTTTTTTTTTACAAGAACAGATACTCTAACCTAATAAAATAAAAACCTTTTGAAATCACATTACCTTTCGCTGCCTTAACTTGAGCTATTATCATTAGTTTTTTTTATATGTATTTATGTTTATTATATTTAATATAAACACTTATTTGTATGTATGTATATATGTGTATATTTATTATATTATGTTTTGATCGAATTGATCATAATTCTTAATTTGTTCTCATATCGGCACTACCCGATTATAATTATTTGCTAACGTTTTCATTTCCTGCTACCCTAAGGTTGCCTGGAAGAGATTGCTTGTAAGCGATAAGACCGCCTGTTGTTGCCTATCGATACATGTTTTTCTGTATTTGTATTTTAATTAAGTATGTGGTGCACAATAAAGAAAATTTACTTACTTACTCTCTGAAGATACTTTTTTTACTATAATATACCAAGCGATGATCATACAGTGTGTTACCATCATCCAGGCTTTTGTCAAAATAAAATACGCAATTTTTAAAACTAAACGTGAGCTTTAAGTACCTATTATAGGTGTTTGGTAAAGAACTAAAATTTTACAAGTATTGAAGTTGCTAAGAAAATTGCGAAGCAATGTACTTCAAAACTAACAACATTAGGTCGTACCTATCATAATAGGTAGGTACACTGGTAAAGTCGACACCAAATATATAATTCGGTACAGTTTAGGTGCCAAAAATATCTGCTACACAACGTTAATTTCACAATTACAGTCGTGTTAAATTGTTATTAGACTATAATATAATTCTAATATATCTTTGAAGTGGACTGTACACAACTGCATTCGCATGTTCACTGTAAATCCTGTTTATCACACGTTTTTATTTGCATTAACATTAAAAAGCTAACCTTGCCATCCGCTCAATGTTAATTTGCGTTTATAAAATCAACTATGCTTATTACTTGTTTCGCGAATTTGTTTAAGGAAAACGCTACCGGGTTCGCGGAACTGCGAGTGCGTTTTGATTCGATACAATCTCCTGTATTTGTTATTGTTTTTTTATGATGAAATGTTCTACGCATGGGTACTTAAATTGTAAACTGTAAATTGATTTCCTCCTTAAAGTATCGCAATATTCGGAACCCATTTTTACTAAAACCTGCTTATGTTCCTAAATATATCTACATAGTTAATATTAATAGTTTTTTTGATGTTAATTAAGACGTGTTAATAAAAATACTTGAAAAAATTTAATGAAATTAAAAATGTTTATTTGATGCTAAAACAAAATCAAAAAGAAAACTTAATCTATTTTAAAGTAAAGCCCTAACTAAGTAAACTAGTACTAGTATAAGTACAGAGCACCAAAATGGAAGCCGCTCAGCATATGCCGATAACGAAAGAAGTTTAGTTAATAGTACCTAATCTCATTTACTTAAACATTCTAGCCAATTGGTATTGCTATTATTCTTAAATTTTAATTAAATACTGAAATATTTTGCACATAATTAGGGCAAGTGCTTTACCTGTGGACACTTTCCAAAATTTGACCTTAGAACAATTATAAAAAAAAACTAGACATGTTATCATAAAAAACTTATTTATTTTGGAATCCCAATTAACGTGTTTTCAAAATTGACATACTCCCATTAAGGTAACTATTTAGAGATTATAGATACAAGCATGTTTTCAAAAATACCTGTTTTGTCCATAGGTACATCTACTGTTTGTACCTTTGGACACAACGAACGTACCTATGGACGGAGCTGTACCTAAGGACAATAATTAATAACATGGTTTTAAACATACAAAAACGTCTTAAAAATGCTATTAAAAAGATAAAAACTAGTCAACAACAAATAATTAGGTGCTCTGTACCTTAAAATATACATTTTCCTTTCTCAAACTGCAATAATCGCGAACAAATTCTGAAATAGAATTAAAGGACTTTGAATCGTTCGCCTGACGTAAGTTTGCCTAACTGTCTTATATTTTTTGGAGCTAATACTTTTCCAGGCTTGTGGACAGTAGTGACTCCAGTCTCATCCATGTTGTATATGGATTGAGGAGGAAAATTATACTTTTTTAGAACATTCTCAAGGTTATCAAAAATCCATGAACATTCGTTTTGTTAAAGCTGGTGGCTCTCGCCATGCTTGTTGCTTCGGGTTTTCGAAGAGATAACTGTAGAAAACGCTCTCGAAAACATCGAACCCAGCCAATACCAGCCATTTTTAATTTGTGCTAACACTCAGGTAATTTTTTTTTCTTTTGCCATAGCAAATTCATAGGCAAGTTCGCGAACTTGTTTTTTATTAAGACCCATATGCAGATATGCCGCTTTTGATAAATAATCGTTTAACTGTTGCTCCTCAACGTTATCAAATATCCTTTTTACATCGGACTTTAAAACTTGTATTTCGCTTTCAAGACTTTTGTCCAAAGTTAATTTATGATATTTGAAGATTGTAGATTTTGGAATCTTGAATTTTACCGCGGCTTTTCTGTCAGAACTTCCTCTCATGTCCCGAACAGCTTCTGTAAGACTGTCAGGACATATGCGACCTCGTTTCTTTCCTAATTTACTTCGAGGCACTAAAAAAAAAACAAGAATATTCATAATTAATAAGTAATTTAATTTACCTGTCCATAGGTACAACCAGTGTGGTTGTACCTGTGGACAGTCCATAGGTACATGCACGATGGTGTCCACAGGTACAATTTTGGTGTTTTTTATTTTAAATTCATACCGGTCACTGTTAATGTTCGTTGAGATTAACAAAAACTTGAAGAAGTAACGCTTAAACCATATAGATTAATATGTTATTGCGAAAACACCCGTAACATTAACCGATTTTACACAAAACATGCTTAAAAAGAGGCCAAATATTTACTTTTTTCCACAAAAACTTTCAACAGCCACAACAAGCACAATTTTTGTCACCAGCAAACATGGCGACTGACTGGTGTTGCCATGCGAAAAAAATGCTTTTCGAATAAGTGAATGATATTTGTCTGTGGTCATTCGTTTCGCCTGTATAGGTGGTGTCCAAAGGTACATGCGTCCACAGGTACAGCAATTGCCCCTACATTTTGCATTATGTCATTAAATCTAAAAATCTTCGAAAATGCTTGTGTTAGGTATGAGTTATAAGTGTTACATAATTTTTAAGTTTTAATAAATAAGTAATTATGTATTTATTAAAACTTGTTAAAAATTATTAAATTCCCCTGTCAGCCTTGTGACAAAGTTTGCTGCTTTCGCATAGGTCTAGTTAGACACCAAAAGCGATGTCTATAGGACATTTACACTTTAAATTGGCAGAAGTAGACGCAAAGGCCACTAGTAGTAGTAATTATGTATTCTACTTCTCACTACTCAATAATAGGTAGGTAGTGATAACGAAATAATTATGACACAAGTTGCAATGTCGACGAACTCATAAAGTACAAAAAGTTGTGGTCCTTGGCCTTGGTCTAGGTATCAGTTATCACTTATCAGAATATTATGGAAGCTGATCGTAGTATATACAAATTTTATGTAATGACGATGAGATATTTCTCATCGTAAAAACATAGTTATATATCTTTATTTATAACTACATTTTTGATTTTATAACTCTCTGATCACTTCATTTCGACTTCACCCTCAGTCCACATTTTTAAAATAGTATTATACAAATAAATATGCAATGTAGCAAATCTGTACGATTTAAGGGTGGACAGGGACGACGTTCCTTCCCGCTACCGACCGAGTCTACCAATCATTACGATGAACTTTCAGTATGGGACTAAGTAAGCTATGCACTTTTTTCTCCTTACTTTAGAGTTGACATTAGATACTAGTCCGATCTTAGCCAAGAAGGTTGTCAGTGGGGTGTGTCTTAAAAAAAAAATTGTGCAAGTTTGAGTGTCGATTACTCCTAAACTCTTCGGTTGAGCGGCATCAACTAAATTTACATTGAAAGCTTGATTTCTTTTTTATCAAGTACATCACACATCTGCAGGTCAAAGTTAGTGAGAATAAATTTATGATTTATTTGTGACATCCTTTCAACTCATCCAAAAATAGTCCAATCTTACCCGAGTGTACCTTAACCTTCCCCCTCAGATATCCGCGGTATGCCGCCGTATTCTTCCTCAACTTATGTTTGGTATTAGATATACTTATTTAGTCAACCAATTTGAACCCTAATGCACCCAGACCACTCTAGAACCAAGTTGAAGTGACTTTATAAATCATGCTGAAAGAAATCTCTATCTACTTGTTATTTTGACATGGTCCTAGACTGACCTAGGGCTCCAATTGGTTGAGGGTAAATAATGTAAAAGTTTTTTTATAGTCGTAATTTTAGAAACGAACCTTCATGTCGTTTGATTTCAGGCAAACAGCCTGTAACTTTAGTATCGAGGAGATAATCAACATGAAATTAATACTATCGCGGTATTCATTTAATGTTGATTAGGTACATTATCCTTATTTACTAGGAACAAAACGGAAAAAATAACAGAGTTCGCCTGCGCCTATACCGAAGCTCGGCCCGAACTTTTTGTTCGAAGCAAAAACAATTTCGGTTGGTTAAGTCGAAATCAAAAAACTATCGCGCCGTACTCGCATGTTGTTGATTGAGTTAGCCTAATAATACTTACATATTTTTTAAGTACTCGGTGGAGGGTTCCTCGAACATGAAATAAAAAGCTTTCTTTAAATGGCTTATGATGGTATGATGATCGTTTGTCGTAGTTGCCATCACGCCAATAAATCAATGAGCACTACTTTGAAAAAACCTTAAATCTTACTCAGCTATTCAAATTTAACGTAATCTGTATGCACGGATGCACGGGTAACTCGCGCTTTAGTTAGGTCCATTTTTTTTGCAGTTACAAGCATTTTTTTTTTTCAAAATAAGGACAATGCGAGCTAATAAGTAACTTATCATAATTATTTATGTGACAAATTTATAAGAGGCTTAAAAATATATAAATACCTAATCGCATTATGGCATGATATCACATAAAAGGTAAATAAGTTGGCTGTTGTAATGGGCGTGTCATATGAATACACCATTATGAGATTACAATTACAACCAATCGTCCCACGAAGTTGTAGACATGGCCAAATTATGAGAAGGACAATAACTGAAATTTACAAAAAATATAGATTTACTTAAAAATTTAATAAATTAGCTCGTGTGCATAAATTTTCCGGTGAAAAGAAAATAGGTAATATAATTCTGTATAGGTACCTAAATCCGATTGAAAATCAGTAGAGCACTTGACTTGGTCTCAAACATTCTGGTTCACTCAGAACTCACATTAGACTTCTATGGGCCATAGTGTTAGCGTGTTAATTATTATGTTCTAACATTATAATTATATCACACTGATAAGTAGTCTAGACTGAAGTAATTTTTCCAACCCTAAAGTAGCTGTTGTCTAATCAAAATAGAGTATTTTTTGGTACATATAATTTTACCCCCCAAGCATTTTATCTTGATCCGAGCGTCAAATTATATCACATGCACTTTCCGGTTGTATAGAGGCAACTACACTTTTGTCCTTTTCTTTAGTTTCGTACTATAAATAATTACTTTTGTTCTCAATTGCCTACCAAACGACTTACCAAATATTATTCCCAAGAACCCTAAAAACTATCAACAAAAACTCTCGTAAAAACTGAAGATCTGAGATCGCGAATCACTATACTTGTGCCGCATGACATAAGCTCGGGAGTATAAAAGATAGGTCGGCGGCCGGTCCGGCACAGTTGGCACCATGACTCGACTTGTGCTGGCTACGTGCGCCCTAGGGCTCCTTGTCTGTGCCCATGCGGCCCCAGGTAAACTAAAATCAACTTTTAATTTTTGGTCCAAAATAGTTCTGGATACTTTAAGGATAAGGATAAGGATAGTCAAAAGCAAGTGGTGCCATAGAAGATGGGTTCTAAACGTCAATTAAACATAATATTTTCACCTTGCTACCGTAAAAAAACGACTTCCTATAAGTACCTTCATTTATTGACAGTTGCCATACTTACAATACATATACTACTACAAATAGGTACTTGGCAGCTAAAAGTCTAAGTGAGATTTGACTAATCACGACTAAGTGCGATTTGATAAACAATAGATGCTATATTTTTAGTTAGGTATACCTTTTGTTGTGTGTTAAAGCATGAAACTATTGCCTATCAAAAGATTCTTTGAATTTTTTTCTAAATATTTTTTTATATACAATGATTTCCATGATGTGGAGATACTTATCTACGCAAATCTTGAAACACCAAAATTGTTATCTACTACTATTACAATCTACAAATAACCTATATAAATCAACTACAGTAGTTTAGTAAATAATCCCAATAATAGAAGGCTTAGTTTCTCCCATCATCCCCTGTGAAAATCAAATCAAATCAGTTTATGGGCTTACGAACAAGCTACAAAGCTTTCATGGTGTAATATACTTACCTTTTTTTACAGGCTACGGTGGGGGTAGCAACGGAGGCGGTGGTTACGGAGGAGGTGGCGGCGGAGGCGGCGGAGGTGGCGGCGGATTTGGCGGCAGCTCCGGAGGCGGATTTGGAGGCAACTCCGGAGGTGGCCATAGCGGAGGTGGCTTTGGAAACGATGCCGGCTTCGGCGGCAACGGCGGCGGCGGTGGCCTAGGGGGCGGCCATGGCGGCGGCGGCGGTCTGGGAGGCGGTGGCGGCAACGGCGGTGGCTTCGGCGGCAGTGGTGGCCACGGAGGCGGCGGATCCGGCGGATATGGAGGCGGGAACGGTGGCGGCAACGGAGGCGGCTTTGGCGGCGGCAATGGCGGTGGCAACGGAGGTGGCCATGGCGGTTCTGGCGGCTTTGGTGGAAACAACGGCGGTGGAGGCGGATACGGTGGAAACGGAGGAGGTGGCTACGGCGGTGCCAGTGCCAAGGCTAGTGCCAGCGCCAGCGCTAGCTCCAGCGCCGGTGGCGGTGGTGGATACAAGCACGGATATGGGTAAGTTCTAGAACAAGTATAAATAAAGCATACAATTCAGTTATATCCTTCCTACTGAACCTTTAGTTTTACAAACATGAACGTAAGGCTCCGATAAACTAGGTGCAATCGCCATCAGATATCGTAGCGTCCGGGGAGTTCAAAAATATCTGAACACGCCTTTATTGTCATAACGATAGACGCGCACTAGACGCTACAATATATCTGGGGCCTATTTCTCGAAAGCTGGTACCTTGTAATATAAGCGGAAGTCCTTATCTTATTAATCATGTTAAAAAGAGACTTCCACTTGTATTACAAGTTACATGCTTTTGAGAAACGGGCCTCCCAACTAGCAAAACAGTCATATAACATCGAGCTTACTCAGCTAATAAGTCATATAAAAGTCATATAAACGCGAATTACACAGTACCTATCGTATAAAACCAGCTTATACAGCAATATGTCGTATAAAAGTCATATAAACGCAAATTACACAGTACCTGTCGTATAAAGCCAACTTATACAGCAATAGCATAATAGTCGTATAAGATGTCATATACACGTTTATACGACTTTCTTATACGACTTAAGAGTCATATAAGAAGTTGCTGAAAAAGACACATTTATAAAACGCTTATATGACTTTTTTGCCGAGTAGCAAAAACTTATATGGCTGACTTATGACTTGTGAGAAAAAGTCGAGTAAACGTAACGCAGTTGCTATTATATGACTATTGTGAATGAAGTCATATAACAGCTAATTATATATCTTGTTTTATAAAAGTGTTTTATTCAGCATCTCGACATCTTTTATGACTAAAGAGTCATATAAGATTAATGCTGAGTAACCTGCTTTTACATGATGGTTACTTGACTATTTGTCGAATAATTACATCTTATATGACCTATGCTCGAGTAAATTGAAAAATAATAGCTATTATAGAACTTTTTGGTTTCAGCTGTTACTTTTATATGATTAACGTATCTACCTGTAGGTGTCATGGCGCTTAAACCACTAAACTTGCTATATAAGAACTAATACGAAGCAGTTATATGATATGTTAATCGTATACATATCATATAGTAGTTTCCTTCGTAATAATTAAAAATATTTATTTAATTTATATTGTAATAACTAATAATTAAAGTGGCGCGTTCATTATTTACTACTAAATATAGTATACTTTATCAGTAAAGTGGTATTCGCAATACATTTTCACCATTAGGTAGAATCTATAATGCCAATTATAACATGGTCATATATTACTTAGATAGCTCTGTCAAAACATACTCAACGGCATTAAGTGATTTAATTTTATTTACACCAGCTAGCACTAACAAAATTAAATGCACGAGCAAGTTGTCAATCCGTCTTCTATTTAGTTTCGCTAGACACTTTTATTCCACAAATTTGGCATATAAGTAGCAATTATATGATCAATAAATAACTAACTCACCGGTTATATGACTCTTACATGATTAAAAGTCATATAAAAGCCTTATAAGTCACTATTATACAGCTAGTTAGCTATAAAGTGGTCACGGCGATGATTATTATATGACTAATAAGTGGTGGCAGTTTCAGTTAAATGGCTTTTATATGGCTAAAAAGCTGAGTAATATGGGCCCAAATCGCGTTATATAAACGTAATTATTACGTTTTTATGACCAATTTCTTAAGCTAAAAGCCTGAATATGTTACGTTTCCGCGACGATTATATGACGAAATTTTGCTAGTTGGGCTCTACCTAACCTGCTGCGATTTCTCTAATTTGTTGTGCTGTGTTCAAAATATTAGTTTAATTTTAGTTCGATTAATTTGTTTTCAATATCCGTATGCTCGTTTTATACTAGGTATTTATATTGTCATTATAGTGTTCCCAATACAACATTTTAAAAACAATATTTCTAGTGTATTTTTTTAATAAATATGTTTTTTTTGTTTCAGCCGTTAACACCCCAGCTTCAACGCGAATTCAAGAACCCCATGTGATAAATTAGATTTAAGCTTGCCATAATTTTGTAGATAATATATGTATAAATAATATACGGTATGTTTCTGTAGACATTATTTTATTTTTCATCCCGTTAATGTCTAGTTAATTTGAAAGACTGCACAGGTAGGTAGGTACTTGTCAGAACGAATAAGTTAAAGGTCCTAGTAAAATATACCACAATAGAAATAATGGCTACCTACCACGGGTGTTGATAAGATATGATAGGTTAGAACTGCGACCTCAACAGGAAATATCTCGCCGCGATTTGGGCTCTACTTTTCACTTACGATCAGGTGGAGTGGAGCCACTTTGTTGTGCCAACGTTATTTTTATTGGGTCAGCAACGCGCATGTGACACCCTGAGGTTGCAGGCGCCCATAGGCTACGGTGACTGCTTTCCATCAGGCGGGCCGTATGCTTGTTTGCCACCGACGTGGTATAAAAAAAAAGTGAAAATATATATTTCTCAAATACGTAATAGGTACTGTACAATATGCAGTACTATCGTATGGAGTTCTACATAAGTAAGCAAGTACCTACAAGGGACGGCAACGCGCAACAAATCCCCTGTAGTTGCCGGCGTCCGTACGTTACGGTAACAGCTTACCATCAGGCGAGCCGTATGTTTGTTAGCCACTCTCGTGGTACTTACAAAAAAATAAAACGTGCAATGGTAACTATTATGTAGATGCCAATTATTATAAATTATCTACTTAGGTACATAATTTTTTCTCAAAGATTTTGCACACGATTACTAGCGCTAAATCCCAATGCTATCAATTTTTTGTAAATTATCACACAACTCCGTGGAGGTTTGTTCATAACCTAAAGGTGCGTTCAAACCAAAAGAGCATTCGCTGTTCTATCCCCCGTTCTACGAAATCAACCAATCACGTTTTGTGTAACGATCGAATTTCGTAGAGTGGGGGGTTAGAATAGCGAATGCTCTTTTGGTTTGAACGCACCTTAAGAGTAGAGGCGACTGAGAGCACTTTTTGAATGAAATTCGGGTTGTATTTTAATTCGTTTTATCTACTCCAGCATTACAACCTGTTGAATAACCGGCTGAATGGTATACATTGTACTGATTGTACAATGTACAGTGTACACATTGTTTGTGGAATAAGTAGAAAAATGTTTCATTAGAACAACGACAACCGATATTCTAATGGAATTTCATACAATATTATGCACTGGGTTTTTTTTTTCAATTTCAGTGGGTAGGTATCATACGTGATACGACAGCTTGATATTCAGCCACCAACTTAATTGTTTAGGGTTCCGTAGCCAAAATGGCAACAACGGAACCCTTATAGATTCGTCATGTCCGTCTACAGTAATGGAATTTGTTAAAGATATGTGCTGTATGAACCGCTACATCATTATGATACTATTTTGTAAAATAAATACTTGGGGTTGGGACCCTCCATACATGTAACTGAGTGGTAGATTTTTTTTTTATGTACCTACATAAGCGTGTGGGCTATTGATCAATAGAAAGGTCTTGGAAAATTATATGAAAGTTTCTAAAAACACATTTTTATTTAAGAGAAGCGGTTTCGAGATTCAGGTCTCAAAGTCATAAAGAATGTGTGTGTGACCCTCTATTTTTTAAACTACATGGTGTACAATTCTAAAAAAAGTTATGTTCTTTATGCATATTAATAAACTCTTTCAACGATTTTTGGTTTAATCAAATTATCTCTATTATTGTTTTTCGAATAGGTTGATTTAACTGTTATTTTGAGCTTACATTGGAGAGGCTGGCTGAAATATTTGTTGCTACGAAACACTTCGTGCGCGAGTCCGACATACACTGGCCGGTTTTTTTGCTATGATAGATAAAGTTATTTAAACAACTGTGCATAATTAGGTAGTAATTATCCCACTCGTGTGACGCTATATTTATGAAATTCACTAGCGGTTCGTTTCATGAAACCACGCTCGTGTGTAATGTCTCTCATTATGTACCAGCCAGCCATAAATAATTATTACCATACCTAGTAAGTAGACGTATGTTAACATACGCCTTAAAAATACAACCTACACGGGTTCAGTGGCCTTCACCATAATTACAAGTCTGACAATTGTAAAATATCACTATTACTGACGTCATAGGCCTCCGTAGCCTACGGCTACCGCTTACTATCGGACGGTCCAAGTGCTTGTTTGCCACCAACATAAAATTATTACTACCAATGTTATTATATCGTCAATAAACTGCTTTTTATTTTCCGAAACCCGTGACAATTGTCGCAATGTTTAACTAGTACAATTTTCATTAAATCTTGAATATCGACATATGCCAAACCTCATGAGGTTTGGCATATGTCGATATTAGGTAAGGTAAGGTAGCCCTTAGGCCCCAATTTCACCACCTTGACAAGTGCTACAATTGTAAATTTACTATTTCTCCAATCGGGGACGTCTATAGGCTACAGTTACCGCTTACAATCGGAAGGTCCGTGCGTTTGTTTGCCACAAACTAAAATGTAGTGCAGGAACTTTAATAAATCAGTAGTATATAACTACTTTTTGCGAAGCAAAATTACAATTGTCACAAAAAACACGACAATTGTAGCGAAATTCCGACATATGCCAAACCTCATGATTTACTAATACGATTACTAATACGATTACTATTATTACTAAGCGTTAGCCGATCGCTAACGCTTAATGTATAGGTTCGGCTTGTCAGTGTTTAACAATTATTCTAATTTAATTCATTGTTTAAGTCCGGAACTGAATCGCATTAGGGTCTCACCGAACCAGTCGACGCGGAGTCGGCTTTCGCCGAGTGTTTTACACCACACTATTCGCATTTAGCCGATCGACTGTCTCCGCGGTTAAGCAGTCTCACCCTCCTTGCAGCCGTAGAAACGCTCGATCGCCTGCGATTTGCTATCGCAACAGTTGTAAAGCGGCGGTCGGCTCTCCCGTGCTCCGTCCTGCCGTCGAGACGTCAGACAGCACGCGTACAGCCGCTGAGTCCGACGAACAGATAGATAGGACAGCGGGTGATCGGCAATCGTAAATCTCATATTTGGAGACTGGTTGTTAGTAACAACCTGAGTTTGAAATTGAACAGACGTGTATGATTACGACAGTATTACTTCGTTTTGTCAGATCTATTGCAGATTTTAATGTGGGTAATAATTCAAATGAATAAATAATACAAACCTGACTCAAACGCATCAGTAGCTACTTCGACTGTCATCGGCTCTTTTCGGCCGTCGTCAGCCAGCTCTGACCGGTTCTTATCGTAGGTACTCGGCCGTGATCGGAGCCGTTCAACTCTTTCCGGCACCGTACGGCGGTATTAGGAGATTTACGAATGCGAACGTGTGCAAACAGTGTCGTACGAATGCGAACAGCTTTACGTCGAAACGCCGTTTTCCCGTCGAAAGACGTCGTTTCGCGTGGGCCGAGCCGATTTACGACGTAGTCGCTCTTATTGCGTTGACATAAAGCTTTTTCCGTACGCGATTTGCCGAAACGGCGTCGACTAGTTTGGGGAGACCCTTAGTAGATCGTGGTATCCCCCTGAAGATAACTAAACCTAGGTGGAAATCAAAACCTCAACTAATCCTTTCATCACATTTGGCTTTTATTCCTTAGATACCTAATATGTTATTTATTATAGTAACTACGACCTGATAACATTAGCATATTTATGTAGATTGCAATTGCAAACAAATCAATAGACCAAATAAACCAAAACACTTCACAAGAACGCTGGAAGCGAGCTAAAAAACTCACACAAAAACTGGAGATCGCGAAGCACTATCCTTGTTTGAAGCATGACATAAGCTCGGGAGTATAAAAGATAGGTCGGCGGGCAGTCCGGCACAGTTGGCACCATGACTCGACTAGTGCTCGCTGCGTGTGCCCTAGGGCTCCTTATTTGTGTCCACGCAGCCCCAGGTAAACCAACTTCTAACATTAATACTTAATTTGCTAAGTAATAACAGTTTGGACTGTCTCTGGCCCCAGGATTCTTAGGAATCCTCCTTGTATTGAGGTAGGAGAAGGTAGTGATGCCTATGTTAAGTCTTTATTTTATAACCTATAGTCTAATTTGTTAGCGGTATCTACCGATATCATGTGAATTATGTAAGTTTATTTACGCATAAGTGTTATGTAAATACGAAGCATCAATTTTCCATTACATGTTTTGTTTGTCCTCTTCAAAGTCAATGTCAAGTATTTCTTAGGTCTGTCCTGCTAATCAAATATAAGCCATCATGTTTCTAAATATTTTTGATTATAAAAACTGTGGAAATTTTATTAGGTACCTTTTACTAAAATATCTGGGGGCGCGAGTCATTTTTGTTTTCAGAAAGCTTTTTTATTCCCACTGTAAACAACAAGTATTTCTACAAGTACCTACAAGTTGAAAGAATTCAACTATGTTGTTAATTATTGGTAATAAATAATATAAAATTATAATTAAATGAATAAATAGGTAGTCCTCCTTCCCTATTTTAATATTTTGTACCTGTACTTTATTTAATTCTATAATATACGTGCAAAGTTGAATTCCATCTGTATTATTTTATAATAATTATAATAAGTAAGGCATTTCGCTTCTGCTTTACTCTCAAAGTAAATCATAGTTTCTATTAAATCGTATATACTTTGGCTAAAATATGAATATTTCAGCTTTGCAATAGAATTGAACATAGTAATAGAATAAAATTAAGTATGTGTAAGTAAATACCTATTCAATGACACAACTTTCAGCTTTGTTTTTGGTCTACTTTCCATACAACGCTGCTCATGGTCCTATAAACAATGTGAACAATTGTAAACAATGTGACATGTAAAATGATTGTATCTTATTAATAAAAATTTGATTGATTGATTGATATAAAAATTACAGGCGGCTACGGCGGGGGCAGCAACGGAGGTGGCGGTTTCGGAGGAGGTGGCGGCGGTGGCGGTGGTGGCGGCCACAGCGGCGGAGGTGGCAGCGGCGGCGGCCTAGGAGGAGGCCGTGGCGGCGGCGGATCCGGCGGTTTTGGAGGCGGGAAAGGGGGCAGCGGAGGTTTTGGCGGCTCCGGAGGAAACAGTGGTCATGGAGGAAATGGCGGCGGCGGTGGGTTCGGCGGTGCCGGTGCCAATGCTAAGGCTAGTGCCAGTGCTAGCTCCAGCGCTGGTGGCGGTGGCGGACACAAGAGCGGATACGGGTAAGCAATCAAAGTCAAAGTCAAATAATTCTTTATTCAAATTGGAAAGCAACAAACTCTTTTGAATCGTCTAAGTATTAAAACTACTTCCGGTTCTAACCCTACACCGCTGACCCGAGAATCAATTCGAAAAAGCGTTTTTGAAATGGTTGTCATCGTCCCTGAATACAAATGTACCTTTTGATACAATCTAGGTACCTTATATACAGTGGCGTTTAGAATTGCATGGACGATTTATAATAATAATAATAATAAGGTTTTTTATAATGTGTTTATATGTTTTGTATCGTTTTTGTATGTTGTATTGTATTTTACTTTTATAATCATATTGTAAAACACCTAACCCGAGACATGTAATAAATAAAGAGGAATAATAATAATAAATCATTTATTTCGGATAACAGGATCCATAGAATACAATAAATTCACATACAATTAAAATTAATATTAAATTAAATTACAATTAAATTACATTATATTACACCTTAAATTTTATTTATGAATGAATTCATTCTGTCCATGCAATTTTGAACCCAACTGTACATATGTGGGTTCCTTTTGTTTTTTTAGTATTTCTTAAAAAGACTTTGCACTTTGGCAATGAGTGGAGCGCTCATAACAATAATAATTAATATAATTAATTATACAAAATGTGCACATTCCGATCAGTAAAAAAATATCAATTTATACTAGATCAGAAAGTTATATTAGAGATAATAATTATATTTGTTTCCGTGGTAGCTATTGGTAACAATTTTCGAATAATAATATTTATGTTTTGTTACAGCCGTTAGGATCCCAGCTTGAAGACGAAAACTTGAGAAAACCATGTGATAAATAAAATATTATGTTTATTAAAATATGTAATAAAATATAAAGTGTCTTTCCGTACTAATAATTATTTTAATTACACCCTATATACATGTATTAGAATTAGTCCATCAAGCTATTCAATAATGGCCCATTAATCGATATTGTTAAAAAAATAGATAGGTAACCTGCCCAAACTTACACTTTTCCGACTCCTCACAGGGTACTTAGACATATTGCCCATCGCTAACGCTTAATCGTCAATCGTAAACGAAAGGCAGCGAACTGTCTTTGTCGCACTAATTGTAAGAGTGACAGAGAGGGAAAGCGTTAACGATTGGCAACTTGCCTTGCATCCTGGGCGGCCAATGAAGGCAAGCCAGAGCTGAGAGTTCTACCGGTCCCCTTCGAAGACACGCTGGTGACGGGGACCCTGACCAACTCTCGGGATTACTCAGGTCCGTGGGGTCATTAATACCTAACAGCTCGCCACAAGTTGCCCTGTCGCAACCATACGATTTTATAACATGGACGATGGACATGAACGTCCTACGCCAGCTCAAAAATGCCCCCAAAAACAATTGTTCGATTGTGCCAAGATGGGCAGGACATAGCGCTTTTCTTAACACCGCGCATCATGTCGACGCAACGTCTTTGATAAATGTTTATAGAATATAGCTATTAGCCAATCAAAACTTTGATGGACCAATCACAACTGTTATTAAATGGCGGTTTAAGTTTTTTTAAAGTTAGTAGTTAGTTGTAGTAAGCGGTTGAGGTTCATATTAAAATTCATTACCGTGATGCATTGAAGAGCGGGTATCACTGGTCAACTGAAATTCAGTACCGTTTTGGAAAGGCATTTAGTGTGGCGTGCGGCTTCCATGTTTTATTTGTCCGTAGCTACCCTGCGATTATGGCCTCCTTAGAAACTTAAAATTTCGTGCCATTGTTCACGAATCACGAATCACGTTTTGTGTATCGAACGAATTTCGTAGAGTGGGGGATAGAATAGCTAATGCTCGTTTGGTCGGAATGCACCTTTTAATGTAACGCAAGCGAATTGTCGATCACAGTAGTGTGACATAACTATGACGATGATGCTACTCATTTTTTTTTTTTTTTATGTTGGCACAACAAAGTGGCTCCACTCCACCTGATCGTAAGTGAAAAGTAGAGCCCAAATCGCGGCGGCAACGAACAGGAGACAATCAGTAACCTGTTAGTTGCCACCGCCTTGCTGGCCCGCTAGATGCTGGTAAATACACCGGCTGACTCCGAAACACGGCAAACACGAAGGTAAGTCATTTCACGGGCGTTTACACCGAATGTACGGTGGTAGCCATCCAGGCGGGTACTAGTAAAAATACCCTACCACCGGCTGAGAAGCTGGATACTCAGTATTTCCCTTAGTCGACTCCTACGACACCCACGGGAAGAGAGGGGCGGTGATTTTTGTATTCTTACTCCGTCACCGCACGGATTAAAACTCATCATTTGACATCTTCAATAAATGTGTGGTCAGTGATACTTCAATCCCTTAGTCGACTCTTACGACACTGACGGGAAGAGTAGAGGTGACAAACGTTTTCTTATTGTTGGCGGGAGTAAATATTTAAATAAGAATTACACAAATTAACCGATTAAAAGTTACACTGAAAAATTAATTATGCATGCGTTTCGAGCCTGAACATTTGAATGTCAAACCGGCAAATGAAGAGGCAGCCAGTTCAAAAAATGTGTCGATTCGTGATAGTCTCTTGCGCATTCGGGATTCTTATCTTCACTACCTTTCTGCCAGGTAAAGCAAATTATGCGTATTCTGAAATAGATTCATTTTTAATAAATATCTAATAATGTTATAATAGTTTAAAAATAACTAAGGCTTAATTTCACGAAACTTGTATTCGAAGAATAACACTTATTTACTCTTAGATACTAGTGTCAAATTACTATGGAGTTTTGACATAACTATCCGGGAGTAAGCATTATTCGTCGAATAAAAGTTTGATGAAATCGAGCCTAATTCATTTTCGTATTAACCCTTGTACATACGGAAGTACTACGTATTACGTTTTACATGTAATTAAATGAAAATACTCATATAAAGCATAAAACAATGGCCTCATTTTAGCATCGTGCTAGCATGTGCCACTGCTTATCTCCCGATGAAATGATTTATGTTCTAATACCTATTTGTATATAACAACTGTAATATTTACAGGATACAGCGAATGTAATCATGGAAGCAATAATAAAGATGGTTCTACTGGCAGTGCCTCGAAAGATATGGGACATATGAATGGAATGGGCAATAAGAATAACAAAACCAAGAATGGAAAAGGGAAGATGAAAGGAATGGACAACATGCATGGAATGGGAAACATGAATGCCCATGGCAACAATGGCGTCGGCCACGTAAACACCGGTCATGGAACTGAAACGATAGAAGCTACGAACCATGGTGTTCATTGCACTAATTGTTGTAGTCATTGTGACCATAGTGGCAATAGTCAAAAAGAAAATAAAGGCCAAAACCATCGTCATGAACCAAATAAAAACGGTGCCAAGAAAGATAATGGACACCATAGCGATGAGGATCAAGAAAGAAGCAGCAGTGTCAATAAAGATGAAGGTAACAATAGCACTTATAGCGGAAAACGAGAAGACGTACCTAGCAAAGGAAATAAAAACAAAACCTGTAAGTGAATCGCTGCAGCAATTCTTGAAATTTATACAATACACGACAATAAAAATAACTAAATATTTTTGTTACAGAAATACAGCAATAACAGAGGATAATAACAGCAACTAGCTACGCCAATACTACACGGTTTCGGAGTAAATCTGGACTAAGTATCAGCATGACAACGTTCAAATATCAAGTTGATAAAAGGGCATTTCCACCTCTAGGGACACCCAATTAGCTTAACTCTCACAAAAAAGTTAACTTTTTGTAGCGACAATTAAGCATGAATTAAGAATGAATATTTTACGTAAATCCACTTTATTCATGTTTTTATATTGCATAAACGCGTATTCATTCTGGATTAAGTGATAAAAAATATATTTTAGTTAATATTTAACGCTTAGTTGTCGTTACAAAACTGACATCGAAAATAACTTTTTTTTGTTTTTTTTTGGACAGCGCGTTAACTAACAAAATTGTAAGCTATCGGAAAGTGGAGGAAACTGCGGAAATGTCATTTAGTTTCGTTGCTGATATAAGTGATAAGGCAATTTTCTTTCTTTTCAATTTGCAATTTTTTGTAGCTCTTAAAAGTGTAATTGTTTAGATTCTACAGTACCTTAACTACCTTTAGTGATTACAGGTAAATAAAGTCCTCAGTTAAGTACCTAATATAATTTGGTTGTTTGATTCATAAATACTTAACATGACAAAATGATTGTTCTTAAAAAATAATAAATGTAAGTACCTGAGATATAATTCCATCATTAAATTAACCAATTACATGTCACAAATTCAACAAGTTTGACTTTTGTTATATCTCATCGTCATTCATTACTCTCATTAGGCAGTTTTTGTAACAAAATGACAATTATTTAAGCATAATAGAGACGAATACAATATCATAGTCACTCGTAATAATCACCAAATAAAAAAGCGACTTCAACCAATTTCTCCAAGATCCCATCATCAGACCCCGACATGGTGCAATGATTTGGGACCATCTTGATTTTTGAAAATCGGGTCACGATTCTGTGAGATACTTATACTTTATAGTAACCTACCTATCGAGCAACATACTTGCATGCAAAAAAGTCAGTCGAATTGAGAACCTAATCTTTTTTTGAAGTAGGTTCAAATATGTTAATAGCTTTTCAAAATGACGTTCGATTGTAAATGTATTTTTTTATTGCTGACGAATAATTGTCGACATTCCGATTTCGAGAAAATTTCTGCCTCCGCAAACTAATCGTTCGTACGAATACGATGCTATGGAAGAATCCCAGGCATCTGTTTGTGCGTTTATCCTTGGGGATAGGTAGGAAACAGGCATAATTAAGATATATACTAGGTATACTACATACTTATTGTAAGTATTTAACATCGCCTAAGCACAAAGCTGTTCTTGTGTGATACAGAATTATTGATACTGGTAGAGTAAAAATAGTTACAATTTATCGGTAAAATATTCTTTGAGAGATCCCTAACAAAGACTATTATATTAAAATTACCTACCTACGATTGATCAAGATCACCACCAAAATTTGGCATTGGACTCGGCCGTGCCATGGATTTTATTTTAATACCATACGTCCGGCCTAAATTAGGCCAAATATCAACATAAAAGGGAAAACAATGGCCATACACAGGTAGTAGACAAAATGGCCAACGCGGGAACGTGTGTTGTTGCTGTATTCTTATTTGCTGCTGTTGTACAAATACAAAGTAAGTATTTTTATCATTATCCGTGTTAACTTGTTTAATTTGTTTGCAAAAATGCACCTTAGTTTATCAAAACATGATTACACCGTACGTGTAGTACCTATAAGTATGTATGTAAGTATTGTAAGTAGATAGGAGCAGGTTTTTTAATTTTGCCTTTTTTTAGGTACCCGTTTATGAGCTTTTTCATTTTTATGGACACCTAATTACCGTGAAATTAAAAACCTTAATTTTAGGCAGGTTTAAAAACTTTAAAAAGACATGTCGCGACAATTAAGCACTAAATTCCAAAAAAACTCGGTTTTGGTGTTAATTTTATCGCTATCGTTAATTATATTATGTTATATTTTGATATAAAAATGCCGATCAACCTTACATTCCTAAAGATATCATACTTAATTGTCGTTATGGACCACTGCAATTAAGTTTTTTAAATTTCGCGCTAATTGAGTGTCCCTAAAAGTAAAAATGCCCTTATTTTCCTGCAAAATTGTGGTAATTAGACGCGGCAGACATAACCCTGAAAATATCACACCTACATATTTGTTCAGGCGCTCGCGTGCGTCGCGGCGAGTACTTGTTGGACGTGTTGCGAGACGCGAGCGTGGCCGGGGACTACGTCGGTGCAGACTGCAGTGACGACGACAGGTGCGTCAGAGAAGGATATTTGTGTATTTGTTCAGGCGCTCGTACGTCGCGGCGAGTACTTGTTGGACGTGTTGCGAGACGCGAGCGTGGCCGGGGACTACAGACTGCAGTGACGACGACAGGTACGTCAGAGAAGGATATTTGTGTATTTGTTCAACGCTCGTACGTCGCGGCGAGTACTTGTCGGACGTGTTGCGAGACGCGAGCGTGGCCGGGGACTACAGACTGCAGTGACGACGACAGGTACGTCAGAGAAGGATATTTGTGTATTTGTTCAACGCTCGTACGTCGCGGCGAGTACTTGTTGGACGTGTTGAGAGACGCGAGCGTGGCCGGGGACTACAGACTGCAGTGACGACGACAGGTACGTCAGAGAAGGATATTTGTGTATTTGTTCAACGCTCGTACGTCGCGGCGAGTACTTGTTGGACGTGTTGCGAGACGCGAGCGTGGCCGGGGACTACAGACTGCAGTGACGACGACAGGTACGTCAGAGAAGGATATTTGTGTATTTGTTCAGCGTACGTCGCGGCGAGTACTTGTTGGACGTGTTGCGAGACGCGAGCGTGGCTGGGGACTACAGACTGCAGTGACGACGACAGGTACGTCAGAGAAGGATATTTGTGTATTTGTTCAACGCTCGTACGTCGCGGCGAGTACTTGTTGGACGTGTTGCGAGACGCGAGCGTGGCCGGGACTACAGACTGCAGTGACGACGACAGGTACGTCAGAGAAGGATATTTGTGTATTTGTTCAGGCGCTCGTACGTCGCGGCGAGTACTTGTTGGACGTGTTGCGAGACGCGAGCGTGGCTGGGGACTACAGACTGCAGTGACGACGACAGGTACGTCAGAGAAGGATATTTGTGTATTTGTTCAACGCTCGTACGTCGCGGCGAGTACTTGTTGGACGTGTTGCGAGACGCGAGCGTGGCCGGGGACTACAGACTGCAGTGACGACGACAGGTACGTCAGAGAAGGATATTTGTGTATTTGTTCAACGCTCGTACGTCGCGGTAGTAC
This sequence comes from Thaumatotibia leucotreta, assembly GCA_025490895.1. Taxonomy (NCBI): domain Eukaryota; kingdom Metazoa; phylum Arthropoda; class Insecta; order Lepidoptera; family Tortricidae; genus Thaumatotibia; species Thaumatotibia leucotreta. The sequence goes on from JALPQI010000752.1 coordinate 166,045, forward strand.
TTGTTGGACGTGTTGCGAGACGCGAGCGTGGCCGGGGACTACAGACTGCAGTGACGACGACAGGTACGTCAGAGAAGGATATTTGTGTATTTGTTCAGCGTACGTCGCGGCGAGTACTTGTTGGACGTGTTGCGAGACGCGAGCGTGGCTGGGGACTACAGACTGCAGTGACGACGACAGGTACGTCAGAGAAGGATATTTGTGTATTTGTTCAACGCTCGTACGTCGCGGCGAGTACTTGTTGGACGTGTTGCGAGACGCGAGCGTGGCCGGGACTACAGACTGCAGTGACGACGACAGGTACGTCAGAGAAGGATATTTGTGTATTTGTTCAACGCTCGTACGTCGCGGCGAGTACTTGTTGGACGTGTTGCGAGACGCGAGCGTGGCCGGGACTACAGACTGCAGTGACGACGACAGGTACGTCAGAGAAGGATATTTGTGTATTTGTTCAGGCGCTCGTACGTCGCGGCGAGTACTTGTTGGACGTGTTGCGAGACGCGAGCGTGGCTGGGGACTACAGACTGCAGTGACGACGACAGGTACGTCAGAGAAGGATATTTGTGTATTTGTTCAACGCTCGTACGTCGCGGCGAGTACTTGTTGGACGTGTTGCGAGACGCGAGCGTGGCCGGGACTACAGACTGCAGTGACGACGACAGGTACGTCAGAGAAGGATATTTGTGTATTTGTTCAGGCGCTCGTACGTCGCGGCGAGTACTTGTTGGACGTGTTGCGAGACGCGAGCGTGGCTGGGGACTACAGACTGCAGTGACGACGACAGGTACGTCAGAGAAGGATATTTGTGTATTTGTTCAACGCTCGTACGTCGCGGCGAGTACTTGTTGGACGTGTTGCGAGACGCGAGCGTGGCCGGGACTACAGACTGCAGTGACGACGACAGGTACGTCAGAGAAGGATATTTGTGTATTTGTTCAGGCGCTCGTACGTCGCGGCGAGTACTTGTTGGACGTGTTGCGAGACGCGAGCGTGGCCGGGGACTACAGACTGCAGTGACGACGACAGGTACGTCAGAGAAGGATATTTGTGTATTTGTTAAACGCTCGTACGTCGCGGCGAGTACTTGTTGGACGTGTTGCGAGACGCGAGCGTGGCCGGGGACTACAGACTGCAGTGACGACGACAGGTACGTCAGAGAAGGATATTTTTTTCAATTATTTCAAAATCAAAAGTCAAATAATACTTTATTCAAATTGGAATAGCAGCAAACTCTTTTGAATCGTCAAAGTATATAAATTACTTCCGGTTCTAACCCTACACCGCTGACCCGAGAAGAACCGGTAAGAAACTTGGTGAGACTTGTTTTTTATTGACAAACTAGGGTACATAATATTATCACTTACTGAAGCCTTCTTGGCTTAATACGTACCTATTTCTTGCACTGACTGTCTGGTATGACTTATACAGCGTGTGACCTACAACAGGGGTGAAAATTGAAACGGTGCATTATTAAGCTAATCACCAATAATATCCACATATTGTAACTTAAAAGAAAAAATCCTGTAATTTATGTTATTACGTGTTCTTATGACTAAAAAGCTATCAATAACTTATTGTTTTTAAATTATAAAGAAAATGTACAAAAGTAAGAAAAAGTAACTAATTTTTTGTAAAATAAAATAACCATTATTACTCAGTACCTCTCGCTCGAGTCAGTCAGTCAGTACCTGGTAATTCTGGTATGCTATCAAGATGTCTTGCGACTGACAAGCTACGATATCGTGATGTCAAGATCCAGTATTCCGGGTCCATAACTTTGAATAACAATATATCACCGAACTTAACAATTTTGTAACATCGGGACTTTGAAGGTGCGGTTAAACTAAAAGAGCATTCGCTGTTCTAACCTCCCATTCTACGAAATTCGATCGGTACACAAAACGTGATTGGTTGATTTCGTAGAACGGGCGCTAGAACAGCGAATGCTCTTTTGGTTTAAAAGCATCTTTACATGATTATCCCGAATATCGCGGATAGTCTAAGGAGTAACTGATTTATTTTTTCTCCCGTGTTAAAGGCCACTCAAAGTCAAAGTCAATTAATATTTACGTATATTTTCCAGCAGTGAGAGCCTGGAGCTAGGCTACGTCATCATTAACAAGCGGGAGGCGCCCGAACCCCCGCGCACGCGCATCTCGCCGCCAAGTTCAGTCAGCTCACAATCACAGTCACTGCCGAACACCAACTCAGTTTCCTTTGCGTAGAAGATTGGCTCCTTTACCTGAGTTGACCACGTGAGCTTCTGTGCTTACTTTATCCCGCTCGCAACTTGGTGTGAACGTGAGGGACAAAATATATTAAGTTACAGGCACGCCAACTTTGTCCTTGGCATGATCGACTCAGACAATGAAGGCTGTTGTGATTAAACGTTTAAATTCGATACGATGCGAGATTTGATCGCTTGATTGCAATCTTAAGGTGGATCTAGACCAAACTAGCGAATGCTCATTCTATCCCCCACTCTACGAAATTCGTTCGTTACCTACACAAAACGCGATTCCTCGAAATTCGTTGATTTCGTAGAGTGGAGGATAGAATGAGCTAAGGTGTGCGTAACATATAATAGCATAGTATAAGAACATATAGGTATAAGTAAGTATGCTTCGGGCTTTCCGTCGGCTTGCGCTATAGTTAGACCAATAAACAACTCCTCTATTTTATCACCATATTGAATAATAGACATGTCTCTCTGCGAGATATTATTTAACTGCATTAAAAGAGAATTTGCGGATTTCTTTGGCAGCAAATATTTTTTATATCGGCTATAAGTTGGGTAGCAGTATCGTACTTGGATTTAAGTTTCAACTGTGCGATTTTATTGAGTCGAGTTTTTAAAACGAAAGAAATCAGCAACTTCTTTTCGCTATTTTCCTCTAACATGTCATCTAACATTTCGATGCCCGCTATCATTCTTTCTAACTTCAAACGGAGTGTGACTTTTAAATTTATTTTTAGTCTAAGTAAGTATTATACTGTAGCTATCATACATTGCAGAATAAATCGCTATGCCTTCTCAGTATTTTCACGGCTTCGGTGTAAACATGAATAAATATTATTTAAGCAGTAAGAAATAAAACTATTTTTAATAGATGTGCTTTATTTCATGCCCTTTCTAATTATTCTTACCCTATTGAGAATTCTTAATTATACAATTAATTAGTTTAATGATAATTATTATGCTAAGTAATAAAACTAAATTGCAGAAGTGCAGTTATTCAGATTGAAATTACCAAATAAGTGTTGGAAAGAGTTAAATATACTCTGGAAAATCAAATAATGTGCGCTTTCGGGGTGAATTAAAAATATTATAGGATTTAGAACTGTAATTTTGATAATTAAGTAACTAAATCACTTGTATCTTTCGATAAGAATAAAACTTAGAATAATTTACTTAAATTAAATAAATATAATCTGCAGTAGAAACGTAACGTAAGCAGCCTCGTCGTCAGTCGGGTTGTGGTAACTATATCTCTGTCATCTGTAACAAAAATAAAACAATTCACTTTTACTGTAAGTACCACAGATGTCATATTTACCATAGATCAAGCAAACGTATCTACTTAGCGTGTCAAATGAACTCAGTGAAATCCACTGAGTTGTCCGTCTTTACGAGTAATGCAGCTTGCAGCTTTCGGGCGTCAAATTTTGTAAGTTGAAGTGAACAAAACATTAATAATGCCTCCTTAAGTAATATTAATTGCAACAACACAAAAAAATATGAATACTCAAGGGCCTGAGACATATTTAAAATCATAGGCAAGTAACAACTTCAGTACAAAATCTGACACGCTCGGCCGCCATACAAATGAATGAACTTGTTTCTTCTATCCAAATCTACTTAATTCTGTGGTAAGTACCCATTTTCGTTGCGCCTGTAAAATCCGCTATGTGTTTGATCCGCCTGTGAAATAGTAATCTAGCAACTACACACACAGGGTATTATTTTATTTTATTAAAATTTACACACATAGCGGGTTTTGCATGGGCTATGACGCATTTATACCAGCGACTATGATGTCGCCTACTTCGGATGAAAACTTTATTATGCTGGAAAAGTGATTGTGAATGTCAGTCTCTGTAGCCTAGTTGGTAGTGACTCTGCCTACGAAGCTGGAGGTACCTGGTTCGAATCCCGGCGAGAGCATTATTTGTGTATTTATTTATCACAAATATTTGTTCCTTGATCTATGTATTTAATTAATTTGTAAGTACTTACTTTCTATCTGGCGCGCTCGCACCGTACGTGAGTACGAACGGGATGGATACAAAGTAAGTCTGCGTTAATAACGCGGCGGCAACTCATGGTTCACACAAGCTACCATCGAGGCTGACGATCATCTCCCGCCAATTCTACCACTGACTGTCAGTGTCACTGTGAAGAGGCCCTCTGAACATTGCATTAATATACACGCTCGAGAGTTAGCATTTATGTCAGCGTAGAAGGAAATCAAACCTGGGTGCTTAGACAAGTTGCCAATCGCTAACGCTTAATCGTCAGTCGTAAACGAAAGGCAGCTACCTCACTTTATCGCACTGATATGAAAGTGTGACAGAGAGAGAAAACTACGATACGCTACTAAGCGCAAGCGATTGGCAACTTGGCTAAGCATCGAGCAGTAACAACCGTATTTGCTGAAACTCCATAGCAAAAGACCGCCTTTTGCGCTAGAACTTAGGACAGCTTTTTGCTTTTGAGTTTCATGGTAAATACTGCATTCTACAGTACATTCTTCTAAAACGGCAGAGTTGTAGGTTAGCCAGGCTCAGACAAGGGTGATTAAAGTGATTATGGGTCATAAGTTCAGTCGCGAAAACAGACTTCTTTCCTGTGGACATTGCGAAAGTTAACTGTTCTGAGACATAGGTACAAATTAGATTTTAACCACATAATTCTTAAGAATAAGAAACTACCAATCAGCTTACAGCTTACCTAGCTTGTATTCGTCCAACAAGAAAATTAGGGTTCTAGAGCCCTTAACTTTCATTTGCCCACAGGAAAGATTTGTAACCTAATTCATACAAACAAATTATATGACCCATTTATACGCTCGAGCGGAGAATTTATGTCAGCATAGAAGGAAATCGAGCCTAGGCAGTTGTAGGCTAGCCAGACTCGGGCAAGGGTGATTAATATACCTCGATATTTTTCTAGCAGAAACGAGAGATTGACAAAATTAAACATCGATATAGCCTTGTTGTAGTCAATAAATACATTTAACAAATAAATAATGCGCAGTAACTTAGAGATAAACTACAAGAATGGAAATCATATTCAAAACGATACATTTTTTTATACTTTATATTTTGTGCATATTAAAAGAACAAATACTAATAAGAAATACTCGCCATAGGCAATAATTCAATGGTAAGTATTAGACATTTAAAAATAAAGCGTAGATGGGTCCTGTATTTCTTGATTGGTTAGGATTTTACGAAGATAGCATGTTTAATAAGAATAGGGTGTATTCATCGATAACAGTAATGTCGATGTTTGATTTTAGTCAATCTCTCGTTCCGGCTAGCAAAACATGAATAGTTTTGGCATACAACTCGACGGGTGGGAGAAACGCGCCGAGATGAGACCTGAATGGCGTCATGATGTTAACATCGGAACCTCCAAGCACGATGACGACTGGCTCGAGAACCTTAAGCAGAAAAGTCTCCGTCGTGCGTTACCACCTCCTGCGGACTCGCGTTTAGTGTGCAATCGATGCGGAAAGAAATGCCGCGCTGCCATTGGTCTTCATAGCCATCAACGGCGATGCGGGAACCTGTAAACCTACAGTGCTGCAACAATCATCTACAACAGATGCTGTGGCCAATGATGATGATGAGTGATTAAATAACAGGGGGTTGAATGAAAGTACCAACCTACGTTTTTATCCTAAACTCCCGCTGCCAGACACAGAGCTCGCGCTAGCTGAAGACTTGGAGAACGACTGGGAGCCATGGCCGTAGTTCCCGAAGCCCCCGCCATGCCCGCCGTGCCCGCCGAGCCCGCCGAAACCACCGCCGCCGCCGCCGCCGCCGCCGCCGAAACCGCCGTGGTTGTAGCCGCCGTCGTGGAAGCCTCGGTCATGGATGACACCTTAGTTGAGAAAGGAGTGTCTATAAGTAGTTATTTACCTGCGACCATATATAACATGGACGTCTAACGCCAGCTCAAAAATGCCCCCAAAAGCAATTGTTCAATTGTGCCAAGATGGGCAGGACATAGCGCATATTTCGGCGCAAAATCTTTGACAAATGTTTATAGAATATAGCCAATCAAAACTTTGATGGACCAATCACAACTAATTTTAAATGGCGGTTTAAGTTTTTATAGGTTGATATTGACACTCATGTCCGTGATGTATTGAAGAGGGGGTGACAACTTGTCAACTAAAACTCAGGACCGTTTTTGAAAGGCAATTTAATATGGCGTGCGGCTTCCATGTTTTATTTGTTCGTAGTTATTTACTAATGTATACAGTGATGTAGATTTTTATTCTCTGCTAAAGTCAAAGTCAAATGATTCTTTATACAAATTGGAATAGCAACAAACTCTTTTGAATGGTTTAAGTTACATAAAATTAAAACTACTTCCGGTTCTAACCCTAAACCACTGACCCCGAGAAGAACCGGTAAGTAACTTGGCGGGACTTGTTTTTTCAAATAATCACGGTATGTGCTAGCTTGTCAATGAGGGAGTCCTTTTTTTGCGGCTAATGCCTAAACCACGTCCACTTGGACTGCGAACATCGGCCGAATTTGCCAGGTAAATGCTATCTGTTATAAAGCTAGGCTCCTTTGACCATACCCTAAGGGGCAAGCAATACGTGCTAGCCGCCTCCTATACGAATCTCTTTCGGGATTTTTGTATAGCGTGTGGAGGTTGTACCTAATCATCAGTGATCGGTTTCTTGGATTCACCCTCGCGGGATTTCGCGTATAAAAAATGACAGGTGTGACTATAAAAAAATGAATACTATTATATTACATTAGGAACAGTAACATGGCAAATTGCACGGAAATGCGTATAAATAACCAAAGTTTATTTTTCAAGTTACTATAGGAGACTTGCCGGGGGAATCCAAAAAACCTATCACTGCTAATCATATAATATTAAATTTATGAACTTTTACAATAGTATCGCAACATTCGAATCGCAAAAAAAATCAGCTGCACTACTGACAAAACCCCGAGCTTTAAAGTAGGTAGTTACAGGCGAAGTTAATGGGTTTAGCAGCCTTACCGAACAAGAGGTGCCTTTCCCCACGGATGAGGTCAATATTTTAGGTGGTGTACTAGCAGGACCTAAGAATACTCCATGCTTAATATCAGCTCTAGATCTTCTTTTGTTTTAGAGTTATTCAAGATAATGTAAAATATACAGGGTGCCGTTGAAAGTGGCATATTTCGTAAACTGTTCAAGTTAGATCAACGAAACAAAATTGTGTTTGATAACAATAAAATAAACTACAAAATGCATATTTTTAATCTGCATCTTGTCCTTATTTTTCATAATTAAAAAAGGGTTCTTGTTATTTTTCCAATATTTTTTTTTATTTCACATGGAGGTACACCTACAAAAAAATATGCATACATAGCCACTAATGTCCACTATATATATAAATTAAGATATTTCCATAAATCATCGTGCGTCATGCCAAAAAAAAAACTATTCCAGATGCAGTCGTTACTGGCATAAAAATAAAGTACCAGTGCAGTGTGAACATAAGGGTGTAGGTAAATACACAATCTCTTTTAATAAACCTATTTAGAATAATCGACGACGAAATGTCAAAACTGAGTCGATTGCTTAATAATTTATAATTAATAATATAAACGGAACTATCTCTTTAAATTAGTTGATATAGAAAACAATTAGCCTTTTCTAATCTTTTATTATTTCAAACAGTGGACCTGTGCATAAGCGACAGTATAACACAGCTAAAAGCTGGAATTCACTATTTACAAATCTAAAGCATCTTTTGCCATATTTACATGTATGTTACGAATTTACGAACGAAAATACGAACGAATTTATTTTAATTTATGGTGTACCATAAATTAAAATAAATTCGTTCGGTAAATACACTTCGACATCTTCCAAAGTTTCGAAAAGGTTCGATTGTATGTGAATAGGAATGTGAAAACAAATGTCGAAAAACAATAATATCTGTCAAATGTTATCAACAATACAATACAATACAATAACTCTTTATAGCACCTCAAAGACAAATACAAAACAAATAATAAAAATACATGTTTGAATGAGGTAAACAAAAGGCGGTCTTATCGCTAAAGAGCGATCTCTTCCAGACAACTTTTGGGTAGAGGAGATAAGAAAGTAAAAGTTCATAGTAGGTGGTGCAAAACTGAGAAAAATGGTCTGATGCTAAGGAATGTAAAAATAAACACAAAATACAAATAGCTATATATATATACACATATCAACGTTTGATATGTCACCGTCGATTATTCTAAATAGGTTTATTAGAAGAGATTGTGTACCTACACCCTTATGTTCACACTGGTACTTTACTTGTATGCCAGTAACGACTACGAATCGTTTTTTTTTGGCATGACGCACGATGATTTATGGAAATATTTTAATTTATGTATGTAGTGGACATTTGTGGCTTTGTATGCATATTTTTTTTGTAGGTGTACCTCCGCGAGAAATTAAAAAAAATATGGAAAAAAACAAGAACCCTTTTTTAATTATGAAAATTAAGGACAAGATGCAGATTAAAAATATGCATTTTGTAGTTTATTTTATTGTTATCAAACACAATTTTGTTTGGTTGATCTAACTTGAACAGTTTACGAAATATGCCACTTTCAACGGCACCCTGTATATTTCACATTATCTTGAATAACTCTAAAACAAAAGAAGATCTAGAGCTGATATTAAGCATGGAGTATTCTTAGGTCCTGCTAGTACACCACCTAAAATATTGACCTCATCCGTGGGGAAAGGCACCTCTTGTTCGGTAAGGCTGCTAAACCCTTTAAATATATATTTTTTAATGTTTATATTTAAATGAGTTAATGAAGCAGTCCTCCCGTAATCCCCTGTAGATCCAATAATTCCCAAATAGAATATTCCAATAAAAGTATGAATTTCTTACCTGGTGCAGCTACAACACAGGCCACCAGAGCCAAACAGACGATGATAACCAATCTCGCCATGATTCCCGTTGCGTACCAGAGCTGGATGGACACTGTTCGAAGCAGCCACGACACCCGTTTTATATCGACCGAAACTGCCAACTAACCGTGGCTGTTTACGCGAAATTACTGAAAATACAAGTCATCCCTTTTTTGTTGCGGCTACGCTGGGGATCCGCGCGAACTGAGCAAAGTAAGAGATGAGTTTTTCAGTCATCATCAGCCTATCGCAGTCCACTGCTGGACATAGGCCTCCCCAATTTCACGCCACCGTTCTCGATCTTCGGCTGCTCGCATCCAGCTCCTGCCAGCCATCCCGCGCAAATCGTCGCTCCACCTTGCCTGAGGGCGTCCTACACTACGTTTGCCGAGACGCGGGCTCCACTCAAGAACTCGTTTACCCCAACGGTTGTCGGTTCTACGGCTAATATGGCCAGCCCACTGCCACTTCAGCTTGCTAATACGGTGGGCTATGTCGATCACTTTGGTTCTCTGCCGGATAACCTCATTTCTGATTCGATCCCGCAGAGATACGCCGAGCATAGCCCTTTCCATAGCTCGCTGAGCGACCTTGAACTTGTGAACCAGCCGTACCGTCAGTGTCCACGTTTCGGCTCCGTACGTCATGACGGGTAGGACGCACTGATTGAAGACTTTTGTCTTCAGACACTGTGGGATCGACGATGTGAAGATTCGACGTAGCTTCCCAAATGCTGCCCAACCTAGCTGAATTCTTCTATTCACCTCATTCTCGAAGTTGTTTCTACCCATCTGGAATGTTTGGCCGAGGTATACATATCTTTGAACAACTTCGAGAACGGTGCCGTGTACTGCGATCGGTTCCGGTAGTACATGTTCATTGAACATAACCTTGGTTTTGTCCAAGTTCATCCGTAGGCCGATGCGTATAGAAGAGTCAGCCAGGTCGTTCAGCATCAGCAGGAGTGGGGGGGGGGGGGTCAAGAAAAATCACCAATTATCACCATAGGGGAGGAGGGGTCATCCGAAAAATCACATGTAATTTTTTGTGAAGGATCTGCGCGAGCTCCAAGTCGACAAGGATCTGCGCGAGCTCCAAGTTACCAACTGGCGAGAGTTGGCGCAAGACCGAGGAAAATGGCGCATTCTGGTGTCGGAGGCCAAGACTCATTTTGGGTCGCTGAGCCAGCGGAGTAAGTAAGTAAGTAGTAAGTAATTTTTTGTCACTCTTGAATCTGCTGAACAGCATTATAGCCAGTAAAAAAATGGGCTACAGCCCCGGGGCCTTCACGAAAGAGGGCGCGGGGGGCGAGGCCACAATAGAATTTGGAAAAAAAAATCCGTCTAGTAAACACTAGTAAACATTTTTTACGCTGTATTTTTTCACTCATAGATCTTTTCTTTCGCTGTTCTACCTTGCAAGAGGCTAGTGTGAGTTTTCTTTCTTTTTCATGTAACTGTCAAAAGCCCTTTGCGCTTTTATTTATATGTTCGTTAAATAATAAAATAATCTATACTTGTTTAAACAAAAAAATATTTACTGAAAGACTTGATTGAAAAAAGTGTCTACTTTATTTGGAAAATAATTGAGGTCCAGGGAGGGGGCCTCCACTCTTTTGTTGTACCGAGTAATATAACCGAGTAATATAACCGAGTTGTAATACCGAGTTTTTCAGTAAATATTAGTTTTTATTTATTGAAATACTCATTATTACAGACATACATATTACACACGCGAAGTTACATGTAAAGACAACAGCATTACGATTGATTAAGCTTCCTTTATCAAAAGGGCGCACATTGTCGCTTTATCTTTTTATACTAATGAATGCAATGGAGTGAGCGATTCTCATTGAAAATACCTACATTTGTAGAGACATCCAGGTGGAATGTGGAACCACTTAAGGTGCATTCAGACCAAAAGAGCATTCGCTGTTCTATCCCCCGTTCTACGAAATCAACCAGTCACGTTTTGCGTAACGATCGAATTTCGTAGAGTGGAAGGTTAGAATAGTGAATGTTCGCTTGGTCTGACTGCACCTTTATCTATTGTAGTTCACAAGATCAAGAGTTAAAAATATTGGTGAGCAAGATATTGTAAACTCAAAGTTATGATAAAGTTGTCTGTGCCAGACTATCACATATTTCAGACATACAGGTAGCTGCAATTCTAATCGAATGCTCCAAGTAAGCAGGGCCGGATTTAGAGATTGAGAGGCTTCGGGGCAACAAAAGAGTGGAGGCCCCCTCCCTGGACCTCAATTATTTTCCAAATAAAGTAGACACTTTTTTCAATCAAGTCTTTCAGTAAATATTTTTTTGTTTAAACAAGTATAGATTATTTTATTATTTAACGAACATATAAATAAAAGCGCAAAGGGCTTTTGACAGTTACATGAAAAAGAAAGAAAACTCACACTAGCCTCTTGCAAGGTAGAACAGCGAAAGAAAAGATCTATGAGTGAAAAAATACAGCGTAAAAAATGTTTACTAGTGTTTACTAGACGGATTTTTTTTTCCAAATTCTATTGTGGCCTCGCCCCCCGCGCCCTCTTTCGTGAAGGCCCCGGGGCTGTAGCCCATTTTTTTACTGGCTATAATGCTGTTCAGCAGATTCAAGAGTGACAAAAAATTACTTACTACTTACTTACTTACTCCGCTGGCTCAGCGACCCAAAATGAGTCTTGGCCTCCGACATCAGAATGCGCCATTTTCCTCGGTCTTGCGCCAACTCTCGCCAGTTGGTAACTTGGAGCTCGCGCAGATCCTTGTCGACTTGGAGCTCGCGCAGATCCTTCACAAAAAATTACATGTGATTTTTCGGATGACCCCTCCTCCCCTATGGTGATAATTGGTGATTTTTCTTGACCCCCCCCCCCCACTCCTATACAGTATGACGTGATTAATGAACAAGCCCTGAGAATAAATTTCATTCCGCGGCTATTGGTTTTTGCCCCAAACACTTTTTACTTACCTAGGTTGCCTGTTGACACTTTAGAATCACAGTATGTACCTACAACCAATTTCCTGCCAATAATAACGTGCTAAAGAAACGTGGTCAACGGCCAGAGGTGTGCTGTATCGTAATCGTATCTAATATCATTGTGTCAGTCACATTTAGGTAGGTACCTTCTTACTCACCCATATCAAGCATAGATAGGTTTTTGGTGGAGTTTCAGTTCCTAAATACCTTGGTATGTTGAATGTGTTGATGTTAAGTACTAGGAATACTAGGTACCTACCAGTTTTCTTCAAAAATATCTCATTGTATAGAAAAAGGCAGCTCCCATTCCCTCTAAAATCCTAAGTAGTATACGTAATATTTACATTAAAATAAATGCTTATACCTAATCCTATAAAGACAAGAATCCATTGAAGATAAGTAGGTGCGAGTAATATTTTCACACTCGACCAATTAATTGGAAGGAACCCTAGGCCTATCAGAAACTAGGTATATAAGTAGATACCTATATTTTAACGACAAACACGACTTAATCGTGTGAATTTACGTTAAATATTAACCTACCTATGTAAAAGTAGCATTATTTAAAAAAGTTTTTTTCACGATATTTGTCATTGACCCTAGTGATAGTGAAAAAAGGAAAAGGTCCCGGAGGCTCGTGAAAAAGAATAAGTTTTAATACAAGTGCATACTTAGGTATATTTACACTGTTTTCCAAAATGGTCGGCGAATTATCCTTTTTCACTAAGGCAACAATAAGTATGAGTGTCCTAGAGCAATTAGCTAGGGTTAGGATCCAGATTGATATTTCCCGAAATGTATAGATATTTATCTTTAAGGACTAAAAGAAAAGTATTTGACAACCCTAATCCCCCAGCATGAATCTAGTTCCATCTATTTATTTGTTTGCAGATGAAAAAGGTGTAAAAACTTGGTCTCCTACGTATCAAAAGGTCGGGCGGAATGAGATACGCCTCGCCGTCACAATGGGGCGGTGTCACGGTACTTCAGCGGGTTAGTCTCGGTTGCCACCGAACAGGAAAATGGGATGGGAAAATATGTAGTACCTACTGGCAGCAAATATTTACTACATCAATATTTGCTGCTAGTAGTGCGTACCTTACCTCTTAGTTAAGCATAAAATGGATTTATCTGTAAGTTCCTATAATTGGCTCCTTGTTTTTACTTTATATCTAATATAACAGATGTTGGATCTCCAAATAAAATATATATATATATATATATATATTGCCGTGTGGTAACGGCTGTAAGAATACATTTGTCAATATCCCAACTCTTCCCGTGGGTGTCGTAAGAGTCTGCTAAAGGATTGTAGTGTCACTGACCATTTATTTATCAAAGATTCATGATGGACAGCAGCATCATGAATCATAGTAGACACAGTAATACTGCCAACAAGCTTGCCCAGCGTGGCGATTATGGGCATTTACCTCCTAATGCAATGCGTCCATACGCATACGCATAGGTTAAGGAGAAGCCGTTGCCTAGCAGTACTGATAATTAATTACTGATGTGATGTGATGTGAATTATTATAAGGATGGTCCTATAGATTGCAAACAGACACTGTACGAGGACATTTGTCTAAATTTTGATATCGAATATTTGTGGATGCGGAACCGTAGTGCTATAGCATAGCATAGTTATTTCCTCATCTTATTCATATCCTATTCATACTCATGTTCGATATAGGTACAGTAAACTTTTAACTTTGGTTTGCTTATTTATTACTGTTACCATACTGTTACGATTGTAGTCCATCAGTTACTTTTACTGGATTAAAGAAGGCAGGTAAGTGTTTTTTTTTTTGTCCATTTTCATAATTATTGCATTTATAGGTTCTTGGTAATTTCTAGGTCACGAGCTCTTTCGATCCCAATGGGTAAAAAAAGTCATAGATTTTTTCCTATTTTGTTACATTTTTACGAAAAAAGTATGGAAATTTGGGGACACATTTTTTCTTTTTGGGATCGAAAGAGCTCGTAATTCTCAGCAGAAATAACCCAAAATTTATCCATTCATTCAAAATTATGAAAATGTCAATATAGAAATAAATTCTCAGATATGATTGAATAGACGGTTAGGAACTTCGGTAGGTAAGGTAGCCATCATCAGTAAACATTATAAACATTATACACATATGTATAGGTGATTACGTACTTGTTAACACGTCAGTACTTAAAGTATACTACCTACTTATAAAGTACCTAGGATAATATAATAGAAAAAAACAACAAATGTCTCTCAATATTTTTTATTTACAAATAATTAAAAAATACGTGACCGTCGTCACAGTAACAAACCTATAGTTACCTAAATACAATATATTACGTAAACAGTTTCACCGGATCATAAACAGACGGACATTGTTTATTTATTTATAAAGACTCGAACCTCGGGTATTATTGCCGCAAAATATTTATTTTACAGTCTATTCACCCTTATTGCTTACTTTTCTTAACTAGTAAACAAATTTTTAATCTGACATATGGACTCTTTTTTTTTTAAACGAATATTTTTTGTTCGCAAGTTTTTTTTCCATTCTGTTACCATTTTTCCTACATTTAGTACGGTAACAGAATGCTAAGTCCGAAAAATGTATGTAAATTTTACTGGGTAGAAATTATATAAAAACTACCTATGAAAAAAACTACCAAAAAAATGGGGGGGATTACTATGAAAAAAATAGCCCCTATTCCGTTTCACGAAATTAGGAGACCTTGGGCAATAGTTAGATTACATCGTTTATTATTATTGCACATGGAAACGCTTTATTATATTCAAGTTCACAGCCGTTTACAGCTGTGCACATTGAGGGTAAAAGATTGTTTACTGGATAAAATAAGTAAGTATGACTTTGAATAGGCTGTAACTGTGTTATTATTTCTTTCACTGTACATTTGTGTGTCTTTCAATGTACACGGATTAAGACTATTCTATTACATTCTTCAATTATAAAACATAGCAGGTACAATCAACAGCAATATTAACATTCACAAAAATATTACTACACAGTAACAAGAGCGCGTTACAAATTTTCGCGTATTGTTGGTTATCTATCGTCGATGACTGTACTACATGCCACTCAAAAGTGAACCTTATCATCTTACAGTATAAAGATGTGTATGGCTTGTACTCAAGGAAATGTATTTGTTTGATTTCTTACCATGACACAATAGCAATCAATATGAAATCCATAAGGAATCTTATGTTTTGCACTGTGACAAGGTACCGAAATTGTAGAACACATATTTTTTTATATTCTGCACTAAGTTTTTTTTTTATGTTGGCACAGCAAACATTTTCTAACACATTTTTTTAATAAAATATTTTGTATTTACGGCAGTAACACCTTCAGTTCATAATAAGCTGGTTCGGTACGACTTCATAAAAAAATCCTCGCAAAATGTGCGTTTTTGGTACAATTTAATTCTACTCATTTCGTTACAACGATATAATACATAAATAATGTTATTATTAAAGACGAATTACCTATATCGAAACGAACCTTCTGTAAATTTAGGCATTTTCTATATTAGACTTTTTATGTTGCCGTACATAAAAGTATCTTTAGCATTTTATGATGACTCGGTTCTCAAAAACTCTTAATCTGAAGTCTTTCAAGTGATACTAAATCCACAAAAGTCTCGTTCCAACAACATACTTAGGTAGATTACAACAATGAAAAATCAGATTTAATAATCCGTCAAAATTTTGCACTACACTTTACTATAAAACTACCTTTCGCCCGAAGAAATACCAATAGTTATACATATCCTAAATTGCTGTCTCGGCACTGCCATTTTGTATGTACAATAGAGCTGGAACCGCGAACATCGACATCGATATTACATCTATTTGCCTCTCTATGGCGCTTTCAGATACGATGACTCATACAGACTTCGCATTAAACGCGTAATGTAAAACAACTTTACGATGCAATCGTGTAAAATAAAATGTATCCTTAGACACTTGCTCCACTCCACCCATCGATGTCCGATCGGTTTAACCGGCTAATAAAAGCTCAACAATCATCACTCTTATGTCCATGACATTAGAGCAGCAAATGTGTCATATTTTCCAACCAACGGGTAGGGTAGGTGGGCCATTTTTTTTTAAAGTTGTTCTCCCCACTTTTTTTTTAGGATTTGTAACTTTTAATATGATTTCCACTCAGGATCAGAAAGGAGATTTTTTTTGTCTCAAGGTTTTTTTTTCCATTCCAATACCAATTTTTACGAATAAGTACTTAAGACCAATAGACAGGTAAATAGATGTACGATTGAAGATCGCGGTAGCCCCTGAGGTATTAATAACTAAAACTAAACGTAGACTAGGAACCATCGACACGGACTTCTAGCAACGTTAGTACAGCTGCTGATGACGTCATAACACTGAGTCTGACACTACACTGACGGCCAAACACGAATATTTATGTTCTATATACATATACAAGTACTAAAAAACTTTGCATTTTGATTGGTTTTAGCTATACAATATAAGAATACGGTCAGTGGTCAAAAGTGTGCAAAGAATACATGGTTATAGATAAGTAGAGTTCAGTTTTGCGTTCACATTTAATTTTTAGAGTAACGAATAAAATTAGTAACTCATTTTCGCAGTATTTTAAATATAGTTTGTAAACTTATCTACTCATAACTGGCCGATATACTGTGTAGTCCGTTTTATTATAGTATGGCAACTAAAATATTAAAACATGTACAAAGAACATTTAACTAGCTTTAATAATTAAACCGTATAAAATAAAAGTTGATAAGTAGATCAAAATAGATATAATATATACCTAGTTTAAATACGCATTCTTTCAAAATTTCATTTTTTACATAAAAAAATTGCACCCATGTAATGCACATTTGTTTCACAATTAATAAAAAATACTAAAAATTTCAATAAACAGATTTCTTATACATATAAAGCAGTTACTTGTCATATTTTTGGATCAAGAAAATTATGAAAAATATAACCAATGGCTTTTAATCGTGCTATAAGGAAGATATAAATATTTCACTTGCATGATTTTTAAATACCTTCAAAAATATATAAATCAAGATAACAATGTAAAATTGCGCGCTAAGTATTCAAACATATTTTTAACGCCGAAAAAAATTGCCTAACTTTAATATGTCTAAAAATCGTATTGCACGTGCAAACTATGCCCTACACGGAGCAAAAAACCATATACACAGTAAAACCATGTACACGAAAATAAGTAGTAACCGTCTACTGTCGGTTGAAGCGATCACAGATCTAAAAGTTTCTGGCGTCATATTTTCTTCAACAGTCTAACCCTAAGTAGTCCATCAGCTATACTTATATTAAGAAGTTTACACACGACCCAGCCTTTTTAAAATGAAATATTATTATACTCTTCGGAAGCTATGGTGAAACGAGCGGAACGAAATATATTATTAATCTTGTAAGTTTTGTTTATGATTAGTTTTTTTTAAAACATCATCTCTATAACTGTTTTAAGTTTTAGTGATTAATATGAACGCATTGTTCAATGATCTATATCGCATAAAAATATCGAATGGCTTAATTCGTAACTATTAACAACTACACCCAAATGTATCAAATTTATTTTTACTATATTGCGTTTGCGTCACCATAGCTCCCTGATGTAAAAAGTTATTTATAATATAAGAAAAGGAGTAGAATTACTATAAAGTAGATTTAAAATAGACAACAGACTTACACTAAACATAGAGCTTAATCTATGCTAATATTATTATGTGATTATAATTGTTCAATTGACGTATTTACAATTTATAAGTAATTTGTAAAAAAAAACTTGCACTTAACTAAAGTAAAGTCTAATCACTAGCCATATAATTCGCTATAATAAAATAAAGCTGCAATCATACTATGGCTCGGCATAGTTTGATAAAGTTTAATGTTCGAAACTCATTTGATGCCAAATAAAAACGTAACATATGTATCAATAGTATGAACCCAGCTTTATAACAAACTCAGTCCCAGATATATTATGTGATTGATAGCTATAAAACACACAGCGTTAATAAGGTGATGTAAAAACATTTCATGTAGCGACAGATTTACCCGTTCAAGCACTAGAAAAGTTAAGGGAAAATTCATAAGAAGAAATTCAACTTTATGACGTAAGGACTTCGATATGTGACTTTTAATATTAATTAATCAAAAAAAATCGATGGTCATTTCAATTCACATGAATTTGTATAATTAATAAATATGTACGTATCCATGTTATAAAACGGCCGGTCATCATGATAAATTTGTCGCTAACACATAAACTGTACTTTTCGATATTTCGACAATATTTGTCTACTTTTACGGAAAAACCCGAAGAGATTCCTCATCTCAAAACGTATGCAATCGTCTATTATATGTATTATATAGAAATATTGATCTAAGCTTACATTTGATCCCAGTTATTTCATTTATTACATCATATTTACAGTTGAAAATATTATGCTCGATTCGTCAAAATGTCGTATAAAATTGAGCAGACATACTTATTTCATAAAATGTAACTAGTGTATAAAATGCAAAAATATAACAGAAAAAATGCAAACGTATTTCATTTAAAATTTGATCTAAATTTATAATTGTTCAACTGATCTCAAATGCCAGTCGATAGGTATAAAAATGTTGCACATATTGTTTACTATGCACCTTTTTGAAAATCAATTCGGTACAAGCCGAAGACGCGTATTTTGTTCGATCGCAAATGGTTGTCGATCAAAGACGCGACTTTAGTCATAAAAATCTAGTACTGAAGATATACGCCAACTATCAAACACGAACACCATACAAATCGTTACCTTACTGAAGAATGACATCCAAATCTCCATTTTATTATTTCATTTCAAAACCCAAGGATATATCCTCATTGCCTTAAAATAGTGTTTCCTCGCACTAGACAATTGATCCGACACGTAAACTAACCACAGAAGTGCCACTGGGTACTAAGCTCATCGACGCAGGGTTGTCACTTAAAAGTGTGACTCGTAAAGGTGTCAGAGCTGCGACTCGGGCGCCTGCAGCGCTCTCGGCGCGTCGGCGTCGGCGGCGGCGTCGGCGTCGGCGTCGGCGGGGTTCATGTCGATGCGACCTGCTCGGCTCCACACTAGCATGTCCATTATGAACGCTAGGAACATTAGCCCGGCTGACAACCCTGGGAAAAAAGGTCAAAATTTTGTTTAACACGTTTAACGCCGGTGACACGCATATGTGACCGAAAAAACTGTACTCCTATGCCGGTGACACACATACGTGATCAAAGTAATCTTATTCTTATGCCACTAGCATTAATCAAGTTCTCACTCCTATGCCGGTGGGATAGAAATACGAACGTTTTTGACACAAGTCTGTGTCGACGGCATAAGAGTACAATCTTTTTGGTCACACATGCGTGTCAGTGGCATAGGATTTCTATCAGATAATTTTGATCGGCATAGTATAAGCGCTTAGTGAAACAGTACCGGAGGCGAACGTGTTAACCTCTGAATATCAAGTAGATTTTTGGTTCAAATCTTATAAAGAGCAATAAAGCTTGCAAGTATAGATAACATGATTAAGTATGAAGCCACATAGAAATATTTCTATAAACCAATGTCTTATTTTTCGACGTCGCTCTTATCGGAGTTGGTTAAGTAAAATAGAGGGCAATTGAAACACTTCATACATTTACGATGGAAAAATTATGTTCGGAGTGAGTGAAATGTATACAGCCATCAACAGTGCTGGGGCCTATTTCTCGAAAGCTTGTAACTTGTAATACAAGCGGAAGTCCTTATCTAATTAATAGTGTTAAAAAGTGACTTCCACTTGTAATACAAGTTACAAGTTTTTGAGAAACACGTATGCAAGACACTGCGACCATACATAATATGGACGTCTAACGCCAGCTCAAAAATGACCCCAAAAATAATTGTTAAATTGTGCCAAGATCGGCAAGACATAGCGCTTTTCTTAACACCGCGCATATTTCGGCGTAACATCTTTGACAAATGTTTATAGAATATAGCCAATCAAAACTTTGATGGACCAATCACAACTATTATAAAATGGCGGTTTTAGTTTTTATAGGTTCACATTGAAATTCATTACCGTGACGCATTGAAGGGGGGGGGGGGGGGTGACACTTGACAACTAAAATTCAGGACCGATTTTGAAATGCAATTTAGTACGGCGTGTAGCTTCCATGTTTTATTTGTTCGTAGGCAAGACATGTATGGATAATGGAAATTTTCTGTACTAATTTCGGAACTGTCACTAAATTGGAATTGGAAATGTCTCTGTAGCAACATCGATCTCTCTAATGATTCTCATGTTTTTATTTAAATTGTCTTTGATGTGTTTGTATAAAGTTGTCATAATGACACTGATGTATCTATAATATCTCCATAGTATCTCTATGTATAATGTATCTATAAATTCTCCATAATGGCCCTGTAATGTCTCCGTAGTGGTCCTGTAATGTCTCTATAAAGTCTCCACAGTGACCCTGTAATATCTCTGTAGCCTCTATAGTGACCCTGTAATGTCTGTAATATCTCCGTAGTGGCCCTGTAATGACTCTATAGTGTCCCCATAATGACCATGTAATGTATCTATAGTGTCCCCATAATGACCCTGTAATGTCTCTATAGTGTCCCCATAACGACCCCATAATGTCTATAAAGTCTCCACAGTGACTCTTTAATATCTCTGTAGCTTCTATAGTGACCCTGTAATGACTATAATATATCCGTAGTGGTCCTGTAATGTCTCTATAAAATCTCCACAGTGACCCTGTAATATCTCTGTAGCCTCTATAGTGACCCTGTAAAGTCTGTAATATCTCCGTAGTGGTCCTGTAATGTCTCTATAAAGCCTCCACAGTGACTCTGTAATATCTCTGTAGCCTCTATAGTGACCCTGTAATGTCTCTATAGTGTCCCCATAATGACCCTGTAATGTCTCTATAAAGTCTCCACAGTGACCCTGTAATAGCTCTGTAGCCTCTATAGTGACCCTGTAATGTCTCTATAGTGTCCCCATAATGACCCCGTAATCTCTATATAAAGTCTCCAGTGACCCTGTAATATCTCTGTAGCTTCTATAGTGTCCCCATAATGACCCTGTAATATCTCTATAAAGTCTCCACAGTGACCCTGTAATATCTCTGTAGCTTCTATAGTGACCCTGTCTGTTATATATCCGTAGTGGTCCTGTAATGTCTCTATAGTATCCTTTATCGTATAACAGACTCACCCAAGAACAAATGCCGCAAGCTGTCATTATCGTAGCTAGCACAAGCACCCAGCGCGCCGCAGAGCTTGTCGCGCGCGCGGCAGGCGGCGTCGACGGCGGCGCCGAACACGATGGGACACGGCACGTTGCCGAACACGCCGATCGCGAACTGGATCACGCCCATCGCCATCGTGGTAGTATTGTAAGTAATAACTCTGTAGCTTCTATAGTGACCCTGTAATGTATCTATAGTGTCCCCATAACGACCCCATAATGTCTATAAAGTCTCCACAGTGACCCTGTAATATCTCTGTAGCCTCTATAGTGACCCTGTAATGTCTCTATAGTGTCCCCATAATGACCCTGTAATGTCTCTGTAGCCTCTATAGTGACCCTGTAATGTATCTATAGTGTCCCCATAATGACCCTGTAATGTCTCTATAAAGTCTCCACAGTGACCCTGTAATATCTCTGTAGTGACCCTGTAATGTCTCTATAGTGTCCCCATAATGACCCCATAATGTCTATGAAGTCTCCACAGTGACCCTGTAATATCTCTGTAGCTTCTATAGTGTCCCCATAATGACCCTGTAATATCTCTATAAAGTCTCCACAGTGACCCTGTAATATCTCTGTAGCTTCTATAGTGACCCTGTCTGTTATATATCCGTAGTGGTCCTGTAATGTCTCTATAGCATCCTTTATCGTATAACAGACTCACCCAAGAACAAATGCCGCAAGCTGTCATTATCGTAGCTAGCACAAGCACCCAGCGCGCCGCAGAGCTTGTCGCGCGCGCGGCAGGCGGCGTCGACGGCGGCGCCGAACACGATGGGACACGGCACGTTGCCGAACACGCCGATCGCGAACTGGATCACGCCCATCGCCATCGTGGTAGTATTGTAAGTAATAACTCTGTAGCTTCTATAGTGACCCTGTAATGTCTCTATAGTGTCCCCATAGTGACCCTGTAATGTCTCTATAAAGTCTCCACAGTGACCCTGTAATATCTCTGTAGCCTCTATAGTGACCCTGTAATGTCTCTATAGTGTCCCCATAATGACCCTGTAATATCTCTATAAAGTCTCCACAGTGACCCTGTAATATCTCTGTAGCTTCTATAGTGACCCTGTCTGTTATATATCCGTAGTGGTCCTGTAATGTCTCTATAGTGTCCCCATAATGACCCTGTAATGTCTCTATAGTGTCCCCATAATGACCCTGTAATGTCTCTATAGTGTCCTCATATGACCCTGTAATGTCTCTATAGTGTCCTCAAATGACCCTGTAATGTCTCTATGAAGTCTCCACAGTGACCCTGTAATATCTCTGTAGCTTCTAGTGTCCCCATAATGACCCTGTAATGTCTCTATAAAGTCTCCACAGTGACCCTGTAATATCTCTGTAGCTTCTATAGTGACCCTGTCTGTTATATATCCGTAGTGGTCCTGTAATGTCTCTACAGTATCCTTTATCGTATAACAGACTCACCCAAGAACAAATGCCGCAAGCTGTCATTATCGTAGCTAGCACAAGCACCCAGCGCGCCGCAGAGCTTGTCGCGCGCGCGGCAGGCGGCGTCGACGGCGGCGCCGAACACGATGGGACACGGCACGTTGCCGAACACGCCGATCGCGAACTGGATCACGCCCATCGCCATCGTGGTAGTATTGTAAGTAATAACTCTGTAGCTTCTATAGTGACCCTGTAATGTCTCTATAGTGTCCCCATAGTGACCCTGTAATGTCTCTATAAAGTCTCCACAGTGACGCTGTAAATCTCTGTAGCCTCTATAGTGACCCTGTAATGACTCTATAGTGTCCCCATAATGACCCTGTAATGTCTCTATAAAGTCTCCACAGTGACCCTGTAATATCTCTGTAGCCTCTATAGTGACCCTGTAATGTCTCTATAGTGTCCCCATAATGACCCTGTAATATCTCTATAAAGTCTCCACAGTGACCCTGTAATATCTCTGTAGCTTCTATAGTGACCCTGTCTGTTATATATCCGTAGTGGTCCTGTAATGTCTCTATAGTGTCCCCATAATGACCCTGTAATGTCTCTATAGTGTCCCCATAATGACCCTGTAATGTCTCTATAGTGTCCTCATATGACCCTGTAATGTCTCTATAGTGTCCTCAAATGACCCTGTAATGTCTCTATGAAGTCTCCACAGTGACCCTGTAATATCTCTGTAGCTTCTAGTGTCCCCATAATGACCCTTTAATGTCTCTATAAAGTCTCCACAGTGACCCTGTAATATCTCTGTAGCTTCTATAGTGACCCTGTCTGTTATATATCCGTAGTGGTCCTGTAATGTCTCTACAGTATCCTTTATCGTATAACAGAGTCACCCAAGAACAAATGCCGCAAGCTGTCATTATCGTAGCTAGCACAAGCACCCAGCGCGCCGCAGAGCTTGTCGCGCGCGCGGCAGGCGGCGTCGACGGCGGCGCCGAACACGATGGGACACGGCACGTTGCCGAACACGCCGATCGCGAACTGGATCACGCCCATCGCCATCGTGGTAGTATTGTAAGTAATAACTCTGTAGCTTCTATAGTGACCCTGTAATGTCTCTATAGTGTCCCCATAGTGACCCTGTAATGTCTCTATAAAGTCTCCACAGTGACGCTGTAATATCTCTGTAGCTTCTATAGTGACCCTGTAATGTCTCTATAGTGTCCCCATAATGACCCTGTAATGTCTATAAAGTCTCCACAGTGACCCTGTAATATCTCTATAGCCTCTATAGTGACCCTGTAATGTCTCTATAGTGTCCCCATAATGACCCTGTAATATCTCTATAAAGTCTCCACAGTGACCCTGTAATATCTCTGTAGCCTCTATAGTGATCCTGTAATGTCTATAGTGTCCCCATAATGACCCTGTAATGTCTCTATAGTATCCTTTATCGTATAACAGACTCACCCAAGAACAAATGCCGCAAGCTGTCATTATCGTAGCTAGCACAAGCACCCAGCGCGCCGCAGAGCTTGTCGCGCGCGCGGCAGGCGGCGTCGACGGCGGCGCCGAACACGATGGGACACGGCACGTTGCCGAACACGCCGATCGCGAACTGGATCACGCCCATCGCCATCGTGGTAGTATTGTAAGTAATAACTCTGTAGCTTCTATAGTGACCCTGTAATGTATCTATAGTGTCCCCATAATGAACCTGTAATGTCTCTATAAAGTCTCCACAGTGACCCTGTAATATCTCTGTAGCTTCTATAGTGACCCTGTCTGTTATATATCCGTAGTGGTCCTGTAATGTCTCTATAGCATCCTTTATCGTATAACAGACTCACCCAAGAACAAATGCCGCAAGCTGTCATTATCGTAGCTAGCACAAGCACCCAGCGCGCCGCAGAGCTTGTCGCGCGCGCGGCAGGCGGCGTCGACGGCGGCGCCGAACACGATGGGACACGGCACGTTGCCGAACACGCCGATCGCGAACTGGATCACGCCCATCGCCATCGTGGTAGTATTGTAAGTAATAACTCTGTAGCTTCTATAGTGACCCTGTAATGTATCTATAGTGTCCCCATAATGAACCTGTAATGTCTCTATAAAGTCTCCACAGTGACCCTGTAATATCTCTGTAGCTTCTATAGTGACCCTGTCTGTTATATATCCGTAGTGGTCCTGTAATGTCTCTATAGCATCCTTTATCGTATAACAGACTCACCCAAGAACAAATGCCGCAAGCTGTCATTATCGTAGCTAGCACAAGCACCCAGCGCGCCGCAGAGCTTGTCGCGCGCGCGGCAGGCGGCGTCGACGGCGGCGCCGAACACGATGGGACACGGCACGTTGCCGAACACGCCGATCGCGAACTGGATCACGCCCATCGCCATCGTGGTAGTATTGTAAGTAATAACTCTGTAGCTTCTATAGTGACCCTGTAATGTCTCTATAGTGTCCCCATAATGACCCTGTAATGTCTCTATAAAGTCTCCACAGTGACCCTGTAATATCTCTGTAGCTTCTATAGTGTCCCCATAATGACCCTGTAATATCTCTATAAAGTCTCCACAGTGACCCTGTAATATTTCTGTAGCTTCTATAGTGACCCTGTAATGTCTCTATAGTGCCCCCATAACGACCCCATAATGTCTATAAAGTCTCCACAGTGACCCTGTAATATCTCTGTAGCTTCTATAGTGTCCCCATAATGACCCTGTAATATCTCTATAAAGTCTCCACAGTGACCCTGTAATATCTCTGTAGCCTCTATAGTGACCCTGTAATGTCTCTATAGTGTCCCCATAATGACCCTGTAATGTCTCTATAGTATCCTTTATCGTATAACAGACTCACCCAAGAACAAATGCCGCAAGCTGTCATTATCGTAGCTAGCACAAGCACCCAGCGCGCCGCAGAGCTTGTCGCGCGCGCGGCAGGCGGCGTCGACGGCGGCGCCGAACACGATGGGACACGGCACGTTGCCGAACACGCCGATCGCGAACTGGATCACGCCCATCGCCATCGTGGTAGTATTGTAAGTAATAACTCTGTAGCTTCTATAGTGACCCTGTAATGTCTCTATAGTGTCCCCATAGTGACCCTGTAATGTCTCTATAAAGTCTCCACAGTGACCCTGTAATATCTCTGTAGCCTCTATAGTGACCCTGTAATGTCTCTATAGTGTCCCCATAACGACTCCATAATGTCTATAAAGTCTCCACAGTGACCCTGTAATAACTCTGTAGCTTCTAAAGTGACCCTGTAATGTCTCTATAAAGTCTCCACAGTGACCCTGTAATATCTCTGTAGCTTCTATAGTGACCCTGTAATGTCTCTATAGTCTCCCCATAGTGACCCTGTAATGTCTCTATAAAGTCTCCACAGTGACCCTGTAATATCTATGTAGCTTCTATAGTGTCCCCATAATGACCCTGTAATATCTCTATAAAGTCTCCACAGTGACCCTGTAATATCTCTGTAGCTTCTATAGTGACCCTGTCTGTTATATATCCGTAGTGGCCCTGTAATGTCTCTATAGCATCCTTTATCGTATAACAGACTCACCCAAGAACAAATGCCGCAAGCTGTCATTATCGTAGCTAGCACAAGCACCCAGCGCGCCGCAGAGCTTGTCGCGCGCGCGGCAGGCGGCGTCGACGGCGGCGCCGAACACGATGGGACACGGCACGTTGCCGAACACGCCGATCGCGAACTGGATCACGCCCATCGCCATCGTGGTAGTATTGTAAGTAATAACTCTGTAGCTTCTATAGTGACCCTGTAATGTCTCTATAGTGTCCCCATAGTGACCCTGTAATGTCTCTATAAAGTCTCCAACAGTGACCCTGTAATATCTCTGTAGCCTCTATAGTGACCCTGTAATGTATCTATAGTGTCCCCATAATGACCCTGTAATGTCTCTGTAGCCTCTATAGTGACCCTGTAATGTATCTATAGTGTCCCCATAATGACCCTGTAATGTCTCGTATAAAGTCTCCACAGTGACCCTGTAATATCTCTGTAGTGACCCTGTAATGTCTCTATAGTGTCCCCATAATGTCTATAAAGTCTCCACAGTGACCCTGTAATATCTCTGTAGCTTCTATAGTGTCCCCATAATGACCCTGTAATATCTCTATAAAGTCTCCACAGTGACCCTGTAATATCTCTGTAGCTTCTATAGTGACCCTGTCTGTTATATATCCGTAGTGGTCCTGTAATGTCTCTATAGTATCCTTTATCGTATAACAGACTCACCCAAGAACAAATGCCGCAAGCTGTCATTATCGTAGCTAGCACAAGCACCCAGCGCGCCGCAGAGCTTGTCGCGCGCGCGGCAGGCGGCGTCGACGGCGGCGCCGAACACGATGGGACACGGCACGTTGCCGAACACGCCGATCGCGAACTGGATCACGCCCATCGCCATCGTGGTAGTATTGTAAGTAATAACTCTGTAGCTTCTATAGTGACCCTGTAATGTCTCTATAGTGTCCCCATAGTGACCCTGTAATGTCTCTATAAAGTCTCCAACAGTGACCCTGTAATATCTCTGTAGCCTCTATAGTGACCCTGTAATGTATCTATAGTGTCCCCATAATGACCCTGTAATGTCTCTGTAGCCTCTATAGTGACCCTGTAATGTATCTATAGTGTCCCCATAATGACCCTGTAATGTCTCGTATAAAGTCTCCACAGTGACCCTGTAATATCTCTGTAGTGACCCTGTAATGTCTCTATAGTGTCCCCATAATGTCTATAAAGTCTCCACAGTGACCCTGTAATATCTCTGTAGCTTCTATAGTGTCCCCATAATGACCCTGTAATATCTCTATAAAGTCTCCACAGTGACCCTGTAATATCTCTGTAGCTTCTATAGTGACCCTGTCTGTTATATATCCGTAGTGGTCCTGTAATGTCTCTATAGTATCCTTTATCGTATAACAGACTCACCCAAGAACAAATGCCGCAAGCTGTCATTATCGTAGCTAGCACAAGCACCCAGCGCGCCGCAGAGCTTGTCGCGCGCGCGGCAGGCGGCGTCGACGGCGGCGCCGAACACGATGGGACACGGCACGTTGCCGAACACGCCGATCGCGAACTGGATCACGCCCATCGCCATCGTGGTAGTATTGTAAGTAATAACTCTGTAGCTTCTATAGTGACCCTGTAATGTCTCTATAGTGTCCCCATAATGACCCTGTAATGTCTCGTATAAAATCTCCACAGTGACCCTGTAATATCTCTGTAGTGACCCTGTAATGTCTCTATAGTGTCCCCATAATGTCTATAAAGTCTCCACAGTGACCCTGTAATATCTCTGTAGCTTCTATAGTGTCCCCATAATGACCCTGTAATATCTCTATAAAGTCTCCACAGTGACCCTGTAATATCTCTGTAGCTTCTATAGTGACCCTGTCTGTTATATATCCGTAGTGGTCCTGTAATGTCTCTATAGTATCCTTTATCGTATAACAGACTCACCCAAGAACAAATGCCGCAAGCTGTCATTATCGTAGCTAGCACAAGCACCCAGCGCGCCGCAGAGCTTGTCGCGCGCGCGGCAGGCGGCGTCGACGGCGGCGCCGAACACGATGGGACACGGCACGTTGCCGAACACGCCGATCGCGAACTGGATCACGCCCATCGCCATCGTGGTAGTATTGTAAGTAATAACTCTGTAGCTTCTATAGTGACCCTATAATGTCTCTATAAAGTCTCCACAGTGACCCTGTAATATCTCTGTAGCCTCTATAGTGACCCTGTAATGTCTCTATGGTGTCCCCATAATGACCCTGTAATGTCTCTATAAAGTCTCCACAGTTACCCTGTAATATCTCTGTAGCCTCTATAGTGATCCTGTAATGTCTATAGTGTCCCCATAATGACCCTGTAATGTCTCTATAGTATCCTTTATCGTATAACAGACTCACCCAAGAACAAATGCCGCAAGCTGTCATTATCGTAGCTAGCACAAGCACCCAGCGCGCCGCAGAGCTTGTCGCGCGCGCGGCAGGCGGCGTCGACGGCGGCGCCGAACACGATGGGACACGGCACGTTGCCGAACACGCCGATCGCGAACTGGATCACGCCCATCGCCATCGTGGTAGTATTGTAAGTAATAACTCTGTAGCTTCTATAGTGACCCTATAATGTCTCTATAAAGTCTCCACAGTGACCCTGTAATATCTCTGTAGCCTCTATAGTGACCCTGTAATGTCTCTATAGTGTCCCCATAATGACCCTGTAATGTCTCTATAAAGTCTCCACAGTTACCCTGTAATATCTCTGTAGCCTCTATAGTGATCCTGTAATGTCTATAGTGTCCCCATAATGACCCTGTAATGTCTCTATAGTATCCTTTATCGTATAACAGACTCACCCAAGAACAAATGCCGCAAGCTGTCATTATCGTAGCTAGCACAAGCACCCAGCGCGCCGCAGAGCTTGTCGCGCGCGCGGCAGGCGGCGTCGACGGCGGCGCCGAACACGATGGGACACGGCACGTTGCCGAACACGCCGATCGCGAACTGGATCACGCCCATCGCCATCGTGGTAGTATTGTAAGTAATAACTCTGTAGCTTCTATAGTGACCCTATAATGTCTCTATAAAGTCTCCACAGTGACCCTGTAATATCTCTGTAGCCTCTATAGTGACCCTGTAATGTCTCTATAGTGTCCCCATAATGACCCTGTAATGTCTCTATAAAGTCTCCACAGTTACCCTGTAATATCTCTGTAGCCTCTATAGTGATCCTGTAATGTCTATAGTGTCCCCATAATGACCCTGTAATGTCTCTATAGTATCCTTTATCGTATAACAGACTCACCCAAGAACAAATGCCGCAAGCTGTCATTATCGTAGCTAGCACAAGCACCCAGCGCGCCGCAGAGCTTGTCGCGCGCGCGGCAGGCGGCGTCGACGGCGGCGCCGAACACGATGGGACACGGCACGTTGCCGAACACGCCGATCGCGAACTGGATCACGCCCATCGCCATCGTGGTAGTATTGTAAGTAATAACTCTGTAGCTTCTATAGTGACCCTATAATGTCTCTATAAAGTCTCCACAGTGACCCTGTAATATCTCTGTAGCCTCTATAGTGACCCTGTAATGTCTCTATAGTGTCCCCATAATGACCCTGTAATGTCTCTATAAAGTCTCCACAGTGACCCTGTAATATCTCTGTAGCCTCTATAGTGACCCTGTAATGTCTCTATAGTGTCCCCATAATGACCCTGTAATGTCTCTATAAAGTCTCCACAGTGACCCTGTAATATCTCTGTAGCTTCTATAGTGTCCCCATAATGACCCTGTAATGTCTCTATAAAGCCTCCACAGTGACCCTGTAATATCTCTGTAGCCTCTATAGTGACCCTGTAATGTCTGTAATATCTCCGTAGTGGCCCTGTAATGTCTCTATAGCATCCTTTATCGTATAACAGACTCACCCAAGAACAAATGCCGCAAGCTGTCATTATCGTAGCTAGCACAAGCACCCAGCGCGCCGCAGAGCTTGTCGCGCGCGCGGCAGGCGGCGTCGACGGCGGCGCCGAACACGATGGGACACGGCACGTTGCCGAACACGCCGATCGCGAACTGGATCACGCCCATCGCCATCGTGGTAGTATTGTAAGTAATAACTCTGTAGCTTCTATAGTGACCCTATAATGTCTCTATAAAGTCTCCACAGTGACCCTGTAATATCTCTGTAGCCTCTATAGTGACCCTGTAATGTCTCTATAGTGTCCCCATAATGACCCTGTAATGTCTCTATAAAGTCTCCACAGTGACCCTGTAATATCTCTGTAGCCTCTATAGTGACCCTGTAATGTCTCTATAGTGTCCCCATAATGACCCTGTAATGTCTCTATAAAGTCTCCACAGTGACCCTGTAATATCTCTGTAGCTTCTATAGTGTCCCCATAATGACCCTGTAATGTCTCTATAAAGCCTCCACAGTGACCCTGTAATATCTCTGTAGCCTCTATAGTGACCCTGTAATGTCTGTAATATCTCCGTAGTGGCCCTGTAATGTCTCTATAGCATCCTTTATCGTATAACAGACTCACCCAAGAACAAATGCCGCAAGCTGTCATTATCGTAGCTAGCACAAGCACCCAGCGCGCCGCAGAGCTTGTCGCGCGCGCGGCAGGCGGCGTCGACGGCGGCGCCGAACACGATGGGACACGGCACGTTGCCGCACACGCCGATCGCGAACTGGATCACGCCCATCGCCATCGCTTTGTCTGCGAGAGGGATCGAGATATAAACGACCGAGTGTGTGTGAAAAAAAATCGTAAGAGAGGAGATAAATATCCTGAGGGCAAAAGAGGAACTGTCACTTTTCTGTTCTAGAACTTTCTATTTCCAGCCTAAAATTAACAATAAAATATGAAAGTAAATAGTATCTTCATAATCCACCATTTCTTCGGCATCTATGTGCATAAATGTTAAATATATAATATTACCTTTTCTTTTTCTCATAGGTGATGTGAAAAGTTTCGCTTTCATGATCACACAGAATCAAAATTATTTTTGCCTTTGACGTTAACACCCGAATCCCTTATTCGGCTCAGGATTCAACTTTAGAATCCTTCACTACGTTCGAAATTATTTTGTAGAACCCATCGCTTCTTTCGGGCATCAATGAACGCCCTCGCCGAAAATAGGTATACCATGTACAGGTCATAATTTACTATTAATTTAGGTTGGGTTTTGGATTGGATAACTTTAAAAATAAATAAAGTATACTACCTAGCTAGAGAATCCTAACACTTTTCAACAAATCGCTCGGGAATAGCGTAACTAACACATGCAGATAAAGATTAAATTCCATAGAAGTATGTTTGAAATAAGAATCTTATTGACATGTGTTAGATACGCGGTATTGCACTATCCCCGACGAAATGCTACCTGATACATATTTTCTACCTTATTTTAATACTTATTTTGTCGCTGATATGTATAAAAACCAAAGAAATAAAGGTGATACTCATACCCTAGGTTATCCACCCTCACTTACAATAATGATATATTCGCCACAAACCAAAGACAAACATAATATTTAGTTTTCCATACAAGAGTGTGTAGAACCCTGTATGGAATACTAAATATTGGTCACACGGAAACAAAAAATCGAGTTAAAACCTGACGGACACAAATACATTAAAAGGTCTCACCGTGTTTATCCGTACACCGTATAATCAACAACACGGCTCCAACTTCCCCACTGGCATGCACAAACATGAGCGTAGCGAATATCGCAATGAACAAGTATATCTGCTTGCACGGCCCCCCACACTCGCCGGTCACGGCGTATCCGGATAGACCGTATTCGTTTGACTGGATTTCGCTCAACATGTTGGATGATCTGTTGAATTGTGCGTAACGCTCGTAACTGTAAAAAAAAATTAAGGTTAATTATAAAAAAAAGTATTGCGTTTTTCAACAACGTCATTTTTCATCCACTATAGGGCAAAGCTCGCATTGTAAATACAATTTATTTAGGTAACAAAATAAAAGGAAGCCCGTGTAATGTTGTCTCGCCAGTAAGAGAAACACGATAGTTAACCAATTGATGATTTTACGTAGCAAAATTACAAATAATCCTGGTCACGGCACCAAATTGTAATTTGAAGGTAATCAAGTTGACGGTTAAAATTTAAATTTATAGGCTAATCGCAATAATTTTGTTTTATAATTATAAGTATTTCAGGTTACTTTGTTTACGTCTGTTAATTAATCTAAAAACCTAAGGTTGTACTTGTGTTTTCTTCAAAAATTCAAATATATACAAATATTAATAAAAAAAAACATCTTGTACAAGAATTCCCTTAAAACTAGGAGTCGGCTTCCTGTATACTATACGACCTGTGCTTCATGATAGCAGTGAGTACTCACGTAGCGGTGGCTTTAGGGCCAGTGCCGTTGTTGGCGATGCAGCCGCAGCCGTGGTACAACCACGTGCTGTTGTCCACCTGCACACTGCCCGTACAACCTGCTTGGCATGGTGACGTGTATGTGTATGCGTCCTGGAAAGACAAATATTCATCTTTATTGAACATACAGTCGAAGACAAAATAAGGGGTGTACAAAAACGTTCAAAAATATGTCCCAGTGCACTCTAATTCTGTGTATTAAGAACGTCGTAACATATTTATGAACGGATTCTTTCGATACTTATTTTTGCACTTGACTGTACATTAAACTTTCGTTTGGCAAGCTCCCGCTGCCAGAATACCTATTTTTTCAATTAACTGACAGAAAGTTGAGCTTTCAGCAAATTCCATGAAATGAATTGCCAGTTGAAGGTTTATCTTGTCATATTTGTATACAGCCGTAAACCAATTTTCAATGGGGCTAACCTTTCCTATAATTCTTCTATATTTTAACTCCCTTATTCATAGACGTCTTCTAACTGTATTGTTTGTCCGTTTCGCTCTTATAGACATATTGATAAGAGCGAAAGGGGCAAACAATACTTAGCGGCTTGTTAAGTTAGGAGATGTAAGAATAAGGGGTAAGTATTTATGTCATCATCACATCTTCGGCATCTCTCAGTCTACTGCTGGACGTAGGCTTCTCCTATTGACTATGAGTCTACGAACAAATAAAACATGGAAGCCGAACGCCATACTAAATTGCCTTTCAAAAACGGTCCTGAATTTTAGTTGACAAATGTCACCCCCTCTTCAGTGCATCACGGCAACGAATTTCAATGTCAACCAATAAAAACTTAAACCGCCATTTAAAAATAGTTGTGATTGGTCCATCAAAGTTTTGATTGGCTTTACTCTATAAACATTTGTCAAAGATGTTGCACCGAAATATGCGCGGTGTTAAGAAAAACGCTATGTCCTGCCCATCTTTGCACAATTGAACAATTGTTTCTGGGGGCATTTTTGATCTGGCGTTAGACGTCCATGTTATATATGGTCGCAGTTATGAGTACAGAAGCATTAGAAGTTACGAGTAAATGCCCATAATAGCCACGCTGGACAAGCGGGTTTGACTAATACATTGTGATGATGCTGTTGCTCATTATCATCAGTCTTTAATAAAGGAATAGTCGATTTTTACGATATCCACGGGAAAGGAGCGGTATTTATGTAAAGTGTATATTTGATTAGCCCGATTTCACGCGTGGGATTTGAACCCAACCCACGTGCAGTTTATGCGGCTGATGTCTGAACCTCATCCGTTCTCAGCGGAGATTCAGATATCTCGGGTGTACACAAGTTTTGATAATGATAAAGAATAAATAGAGTAGTGGAGTGTTATAATAAGTAATGATGGGCAGCAGTATCATCATAGTGGATACATTACTGCTACCGCCAATCCGCTTGCCCAGCGTGGCGATTAAGGGCACCTCCTAATTTTTTTTTCTTTTTTTATGTTGGCACAACAAAGCGGCTCCACTTAGGGCTGCCAACTGTCCCGCTATATGCGGGACGTCCCGTTTCTGGGGCCCTAAAGTATGCGTCCCGCAAAGGGTTCGCGCGGGACGTCGATTGTCCCGCTTTTCAGGGAATACTAAACTGGAAATACTAAAATAAAAATATGAATACGTTAAACTGCATCATTCAAATGGAGGACTTAGTGTGATCATATTTAATTTTTATTTTTTTATTATTGTATGATATGTAAATAACATTGAAGTTATTTAAAAAAATAGGGGAAATAGACCACCCTCGTCCTCGGAAACTACAGGGCTAAATATTTGGCAAAAATACAGAAAATACTTCCTTACGTATAGTAGTTTGCAGGAAAATTCGTAAGTCTGTCGTATTTGTTGCCACGGAACTCTTTGTGTACGAGTCCGACTCGCACTTGAACGGTTTTTATCCTTTAATACGCTTTCTCATTCGTCCCGCATTTTATAGCAAAGTCCCGCAATTTATTCGCTAATGTACCGCATATTTGTGATCTTTGGTTGGCAGTCCTAGCTCCACTCCACCTGATCGTAAGTGAAAAGTAGAGCCCAAATCGCGGCGGCAACGAACAGGAGACAATCAGTAACCTGTTAGTTGCCACCGCCTTGCTGGCCCGCTAGATGCTTCTTCACGCTACGTTTAAAGGGAACTTATAGGTATGCGGAAACACATGTGCCGGTAAAGAATTCCACTAATGCGTCTACTTGTATACGCATGTCGCATAGTTAATAAGAGAGGCCAACGTCTAGCAGTGGACTGAAATAGGAATGTATGTATGATGTCTATTTCGCAGCAAGTCACCCACCTGTCCGCAGACAGGGCTGTAGGGCACGCCGTCGCAGGCGCACGCCGCGCTGCAAGTGAGGGAAGCGCCCAGCGACGACCCGTCCGCAGAGTTCAAGCCACGGTATACCTCCTCTGGGCAACTCACGAACATTAGTAACACCATGCCTGCAATAGGGAAGATGCGTTTCAGATTCTGATGATTAAGTTATTCTCGTAAGGCTCCTACCTGTAGTATTTTTTTTTAACATCTATCAAAAAATTGTTTTAAAGACAAACGGGTCTTAATCGCGTAAACCCGTGGTCTGCCTACGACCACGGGTGTAACGTGATGACCGAAACGTCAGGATATAATTAAACGTAAGTTTACGCGATTAAGACCCGTTTGTTTTTAAAATATGAGTGATAATCGTGAAAGTTTAAATCAATATAAATTTAAATTGTATTCAATTACAAAATGGTCGTAAAATTTTCGAACTACAAATCGCTTACTTATTTCCTGCTGACTAGGTAAAATTTTCAATCACATATTTTAAACGGGCTTGACAGCCACAAAAAATAATATTGTCGGCCGCTCCTCACTGGTCAGCGGAGTCGATTCCGCAGTGCGCTCGCGTGAAAACCACTCGCGTTTGCGGCTATGCGCCACGATTTGTTCACGAGTTTGGAGCGGCTTTGACAGAAGTATCGTTTAATGCGTATTAATTAATTTATATATTATGTCATCAAATCGGTTGCCGCTTTTCACGTTCAAAATTTAAATGGTCTTTTACAAATCGCATTTTTTACAGAA
Source organism: Thaumatotibia leucotreta (assembly GCA_025490895.1). Taxonomy (NCBI): domain Eukaryota; kingdom Metazoa; phylum Arthropoda; class Insecta; order Lepidoptera; family Tortricidae; genus Thaumatotibia; species Thaumatotibia leucotreta. Next base: position 201,901 of record JALPQI010000752.1, read on the forward strand.
TCCAAAAAATAACCGCTCAGAACTGCATCATCAACAGGACCTAAAGCATTGCACGACATAGGAAATATAACTCACCGGCGCTATAAATGGCAGCGGTGGCCGCCGTCCAAGCGGCGACCTGACGCGCGGTCGGAACCAGTTTCAGAATCACCACCCCCGAAGTGATGATGCCCAAACCCATGACTAGAATACCACCCAAACCTGAAAACGAATAGTATCATATTAGAAATGTAAACGAAAATAGTACATTATGCATCAAGGGAGGTAATTACGGAATTACTAACGAGAGTGTTAGAAGCCCGACGCCGTTAGGCGGAGGAATTTTATTACTCGAGTTAGTATTCCGCTTACCGACCGTGATGCATACAATGTTTTTCATCACACTTGTCGACATAATTATAAGTTTTAAGAAATAACATTATTAAATGACGTACTGACATTTCTATTACTCCCTAGGGAATTTCACTTTTCTATTACTCCCGCTGCGCGCGCAAACAATGGCGCGCTTAGGCAACAAGTGTGATGAAAACCACATTTTCCTGAAATCCTGGTCACGGCACCAAATGTAATTGTAGTAATACTAATAGTTACAATCAGTTTATTTATTTAATTACATTGTTGGGTTAATTCCCTCTTTGTAGCTATACGATATAAGTGTCACCATAATAAAAAATGGCCATCATATTTATTGGCTCTTACTCTTACACCGAGGTAATATTTGGACTTTTTCATCAACTGTATTTGGCATTTATTATTTTGAACAGATTTATTAAAGAGGAAATATATTATATAATACATAATATAAGTCTATAGCAGAATGTACAGTACTAGTAATAGTGTTATGAGGTCAGCGTTTGAATAGTCATTTTCAGACAACATTATGGTATAATTTGAGTTGACACACACGATTCATACGTCAATTATGTTATAATGTCCACGAGTAAATTGTTCACAATGTGTCATATTTCATAAAAGTATCACAATCCTTTTCTGATTTAACCATGTAATACTAAAATTTAAATGAATCTACAAGTTACGTGCATGGAGTGCATGGGTTTATTCTAACAAAATGATTACTAAACAGCATTTTTGCGAGAAGTCATTGTTTATTGCCTTACATATTTTTTTTAATGGAATGCATGAAAACAACAAACTGAATGGAAAGTTTAGTCACAAAGTAAAGCGTCGTAAGTTGTTCTAATTTTATTTACTATATTCTTCTCGCAAAGATGCCCTGTTCAAAACGTTATATCGTTCAGCAACCTTCTACCAAATTAAGAACGAAATTGACACAACCCAATAGCGATGTTTGAATGTTAGGTCACTTTCGTTCTTAAGATGCGACATAATTCCCAGGCCTAGTAAATCAAGTGTTCATGTAGACGGTATATTCGTCATAGTACCTCACCCGAGACTAGATTGGCGTCGTGTGTCGGAAGCCGAAACTGCTTCTCGAGGTACTTCGGGAGGAAGCTGTACACTCCCGAAATAGGCATGAGATGCAGGACGGATGATGCTGTTCGCCACATAAGGATATCATTGGTGAGTTGCCGCTTTATGGTTGCAAAAAAATCTGGAAATATAATGGCAGTCATTTAATATGTATTCTTGAATACTCAAAACATAAAGGTGAAAAACTCAATGGTATTAGATAAAACCTTTGTAGTAGGTTAGAACCCTTATGGAGACACTTCAACTTATTGACGTGCGCTCTCTCTATACTACCAAGACCGTACCATAAGTAACAACATTAAATCGTTTATTTATGCGAAAGTATGTATTTGTAATTTTATCACAATTTATCAATAACGTGATACAAGATAATTAAATCTGAAACTATTCAGGTTTTTTTAGAAAACATTAACTATGGAGCTAACTTTTAAAACGCAAAAAATATGCTATTCCATAGAAACTCGTTACCAAGTCGATGTTAGAGTAACTGGTTAAAATTAATTATAGACTCACGTTTTGATATCAATATAATACAATTATTACATTTTTATGATACATCTTGTATAGAAGTTGAAATAATTAGAGGGTCTAAACTAAAAACCCCGCCCGGAGGTATATTAAAAGGGGAACATAATAAATGATATTCCTTAAACTATTCACTTTAGGTAATTTTACCTTTGAACAGGGGCTGGCTCTTTTCCTTGCTTTTCCTGATGACGGGCACCGGCTCCTGGCGGATTTGCTTGGGGAAGAAGAACATGAGCGCCGACAGCACCACGATGAACCCGGCTATGAACACCATACCTGGAAAAGAAGACCGACGCTTGAGCAACAATGTCAGAAACTATATAAGAATGGAAAAGGAGTGTGTAGTAATAGTAACATAATCGATGACATATATGAACTTGGACCTGATGCGAACGATTTAAGAGCGATCCATTGCTACAACCAGGAATGTGTTCGATCAATAGTGTAGTAATTGTGAGATTGGCACACTGACAACAGCCAAACCAAGCTAAACATTGAACACAAAATGCCTTGTTTCAACAAAAAAATATTTTCAAAATTCTGCACGTCTAAAATCCCACAAAATTTTCACGGTAGCTACCACTTTAGAGATGATCTTGTGTAGTTTAGCTGAGTAAATGCCGGATGTCAGTCTAGACTGGCACACATTTGCATAATTCTGTTTTCGGATGATTATTTTCCAGTCTCCGTCCACAAGAAGAGGCCTGTTAGTTTTGTTGGGTTTGCACACCGACTAATAATGACCAGTTTACTGTCTCAACTCCGTTAAGAGAAAAATCTATGTGAAATTAGAAACAATCACCTTCCGCAAGGATCGAGCTTCAAAAACTGTTCGTCTAGAATATTTCAAATAATGTTTGGATTGACACTATAATATTATAGGAAACTTCCGCCCCCATACGCATTAGCCCACTTACTATTATAAAAAGATCATTCAACTTTACGGTAAATATACTACAACAATGGCCGCCTAACATAACCTTCCATTACGAAGCATATGTTAATTCTGAAAATTTTAACATCCCGATTTTGGATACTACGGATGATTCGCACAGGAAATCAAAGTTCGCGAAAAATCTGCTAATACATCGTGCAAATAGACACAGTGGATTTAAACTTCTTGAAGAGGAATCATTGTGTGTTAAAGAAATTTTCAAGAGCTGAGGCATATCTAATTATGGCAATTATCGCCTGGTGTGTGAAGCAGCCTGTTCTAAACGCAGACTAATTCGTTAGGTCATGGGCCTATCAAGGTCTCGCTACTCTTGGCCAGGGGTGTTAACCAACACAATGTAATTTCCGAAAACGCTGAAAGATTTCCTAATAACTCTACAAAATTATGAATTGGTGAAAGATATAAATTAATCAAGTTTATTTTAAAAGATTTCAGACTCGATATACGATATACCTATAGAAATTATCATTAATTTATTCGCTTATATAACGAATGAGTGCCAACCCTTTAAACCAGACAGTTTACGGTCCACGAGACGCCACAAGCCGAGACGAATTGCGCTAATCCACGACGTACGAAATAATTCCGATACCTAGATATAGCAATACGTCTATCCGAGCCATACAAACAGAAAACATTCGCGCTCACAAGGTCGCCCGGTCGCCGCTGAGTCAAGGGCGTTCGCTAGACATAAGGTACACGATAGGATACTGTTTACGTTAATCAGTGTTAACAGCGTCGCCCCGAAAATTGTAAATTTAGAAATGGTTAACCAGAGTTCTAGAGCGGGCGCGAGACCGGTTTAAAAGTAAAAGTGGGCATGGCGAGTGTCGCGTCCCACCAAATCCTCTTGCTCCGCAGCAATTGTGAGGCCTTGGCCGTGACCGCTAGTTATTTTAGTTGGTTCCGTGGCGTGATGTAAGCGGTGCGAGCGTTTCATAACGAGCGTGCGTTCGCCGTGACGAGAAAAAGCGAAAGTCGCGTGGAAATGCAACGCCGCTCCGGGAAAACCACGCGGGTCGATACTATCGGCACTTGAAGTTCCGCCGGCTTCAAGCAATTCCCACTTAACACTATGATCGAATACTTAGCACTAATCACTGGTGATTTGTGACTTCTGGCTTACAATGTTGGGTCTTCTGCCTACCCAATTTTTGCTCATAACATTCTATCAACAGTCCAACCGTGTGACCGTGGACGGACATGTCCAATCGAAGACAGAGTTATCTGATCCCCCATGCACAAAGTCTGTAGTTAGGGGGCTTCAGGTCTGTCTTCGATTGTACTATACTTCTATTTGGCTATGTAAAAGAAAGCCAGCAAATCCTAGCATGTTTCTCAATTGTAGATATAAATAAATACGATTATTTAAAAATACAGTATACGATACAAACGCTCTCCTCAACAATCAACGAGAGGGCGAATCGATCAATTATGGATGTTGCCTTTTACGAGCCCAAAGCTACGTGACTAGTGTGACTACCCCAACTTGTCCACGAATGCCCTTTCCACGTCTGACAATAAAGTCGTTACGACTATAATAAATCGTAATAAATTATCAATAAGTGACGCAAGCCGGAGACAGGGCCCTTCGGAGAAGCAATTACTGCAATTGGAAGTGATTGAAGCGACGGGGTTCAAGTAGCGGATTGCGTTGCGACACGGTCTATATGCCCCATAACGTACGGTTTTTGCGAACATTATTTCTGATGGACTAAAATAATCGTCGTTGTTTTTTTTTTTTAATTGGATCAACATGCAATTTTTTGTAAACTATGTAATTAAGTACATGGGTCTCATTTGTCACGAGGCAAGCCCCGAGTGAATCTTCAATTATTTTATGCTGTTTAGTATGAACAGAGTACAGAGTAAAGTATTAGAGAGCAGAGGAAGTTATTTAAATATTTGGAAGAAGAGGAAGATTTATGGAATGGAGCCGAACTATAGGGAAGGGAACTGCTACAAACATGATAAGAAAAGAGATCGTGTAAGAAGTTAATTTACATCGTGTTTTCTAAAAGGGTCGCATATTTGTTCCTTATCCGTAACTTCGCTAATAGTTCCAACTTTTTTGGTCGTGTCGTGAAGGACGTTCAAGTATGTACCTATTCAGATAAGAAATGACCTTGCTCTTGAACACTCGAGTCGTCTGAAGTTCGATTTTACATGTTTATACATGTGAAATAAATTTATCAATGATTAGATAAGAAATGATGTAAAGCACTAGAAGACTCCACGTGCACATGTGACAACAACCACGTGGCTAAACGGTGGAAAACATACCTTTTTAGGCATGTGTATAACTATTCTTATTCAAATGATACAAAATGAGGCAAGCCACTTTGTATCCGTCTAAAAAACTAATCAAAATTCAGCACTCCATTCATGAACTCACCTAGCGAAATAGAACAATAAGGAAATACTCAGAAACCATTCAATACGTATTCGCGAATTCACTTTATTGCGAGTCCGGGCACGAATACAGTTTTCTAACACCCCGCCACGTTTAAATTGCCGTTTTTGAAATGAAAGTTAAACGATTGCGACCTTTGTTCCTTGGAGAAGAAGGGTCATCAGCTGGTATCCCGTGCGGCTTCGAGCGTGGTGCGGCGCACGCATCGGCTTGGCAAACGGGTCACGCGCGTGCTTTCTTCGTGGATTTTGCGCGCAAAATCTGCGCAAGCGACGTCGTAACGGTAGATGGCAGTTCCGCGATGGAATGCCGTGGCTCATACTTGCCTGGACCTAGATATTCTTATTCCGAACTGAACATTTGTCTATTTTTAACATTTAAACATTGTAATTGGGAAAGGGGGGTTACGCTCGCCGTGTGGTAAGGTAATCAGTAGTCAGAACGTTTCTGACTGAGTCTTTCTGAACTGGAATGACTTAGATTTTTTTGTCATTGACATAGTTCCCATAAACGGCTACTGATTCGTAATATACAGTTACTCTAAATACGAGTACCTATCTATGGTAGAAAAAAATGTGGACATAATTCAAATTATAACGATTTCAGTACACTGCGTCGTGAAAGTGGAATGCAGGAATGCTTAATTACTTAATTTAGTTTTTGTCCTTTTCTGCAAGACGTGTATGTCAAAGTGATCAATAGAGACAAGCTGTATTAATTAGCTGTAATGTCGATTAGATGAACTTTCATGAATAATAAAATTAATAAATATCTTCAATACCTATCTCAGGAATACATTGTATGATCAAATTGAACATTCGATTAAACATAATCGGTGTAAGTGATCAATCTCCTGCTATCTCAAATGAAATTGCTACCTGTAAAATTGTTCAGGGAATATAAACTTTATCGTCTATACATTACGATAGTATTGGAACTGAAATTCAATAATGCATAGAAATTATTGATGCGTTGGCGTGATGCAGTGCATTACGAAGCAAAGTTGGAAAGACAGTTTAATTAGTGTAACTACTTAATCAGCATTATGTGTCTGCTACTTACTAAGTCTTACTTTTTAGTTGAAAATTTACAGTTTCCGTCAGTTTTCTACTCAAAAGCAGAGAACACTCGAACTGTGAAAATTTCCTTCCTGCCAATTTCCTTCGGTTAACCGCGCTGTAGTCAAATAATTGTGCCTTACATTGAGTGTGAAGAATTTACCAGATCAGCAATTCTCGTAATAACACCCACGATTTAATGAGTTTTACATGCGATCATCTAGAAATGCAGTTTACGACTTTCATGCGCTATTGAGTGAACATAAAAGAGTTATAGACGCAGAATTCATTGGGCACTATAAATGCGTTTACTGCGAACACAAATTTCAGCGCGTTTTATACATTTTCTTTATCATAGCTTGGAGTAAAACAAGACTTGACTTGCTTGTCAACTGGCATAAGTGCAAAATACTATAAAAGCACGTCGTAGTACCTATAAAGTATCTTCAGTTAATCAGCGGCCGTACCGAAAACTTCGAAATCCGCAAATTTCGAGGATTTGTCTCTATCACTAATGAATTGACCCCCTCGTTTGGAGTATCTAAGGCTACTGCTGAACGTAGGCCTCTCCTATTAACTGCGTATGCGCGAGAGGTAAATGTCCATAATAGCCACGCTGGGTAAGCGGATTGGCGAATGCAGTAATTTGTCCACTATGATTACGCTTCTGCCCATCATCAATCTTCTATCAACGTAGAATATCAATAAGTGACACTTAATCCCTTAGTCGTCGACTCTTACGACACCCACGGAAAAAGTTGGGGTGGTGGCAAAATGAACTCTTAGGCACTGGTCTCGCCGCGAGCTACTAAGCTATGAACTATGGGCTATAGACACGAACAAAAGATACGCGCTGGTGAGACCAGTGCCATACTCACTGACAATTCTTTGGAATGACACGAGACAAACCCCCGAAATTAAAGAAGTTCGCGACAGTAGACCAAGTAATATGGTAAATGACAGATAGAAGGAATACTTACCAAGCCACCATGCGCCGACCCATCGCGGGTCGCTAGAGTCGTAGCCGGGGTCAGTTAGAGGATTCACGTAGACCCTGGTGCAGAGGGCTCCGAGGAGGAAGCCCAGCGCTGGACCGATCACGCGGATACCGATGGTGATCGCTGTAACAAAGAAAAAAATTTGTTAATATATTTGTAGGTAATAAATACGAATTAGCAAATCGAAACAGTCTTGCAATAAGCTGAACAATACGAGAACATATATTAGCTTCGTAAGGAATGAAGTGATACACAGACTTATTTAAAAGGTACCTAGAAAAAACTAGGTACCAACAATACCGACATACGTGAGTAGTTGAGTACAAACCACCTACATTGAAGAAGATAAAATTACGACAAAGCAGGATCACTACTGACTATCGATCATCATAATACAGATGTAGTGCAAAACTTTTTCCTTCGGCTTTTCACGGAAACGTCCCAATTCATATTGCTGTCATTGAGACAGGAAAATAAACTTTGCCGTTTCCGTGAAAAGCCAAAGAAAAAAGGATTTTACATTACTGTAGGAATTATGCACATCTAATGACTCTTCAAGTGACATCCATCAGTCATATCACCACGAATAAAGGCTGACGTAGAGGAAACTATGGTGCATGTTAACATATAGGTAGTTTATCACTTGACATCAACTGTCTTTTAATGTGTATGTAGAAGATATCAAAAAAAGTTTTCTCCATTTCAATTGACCATCTTACATCCTTACCATGAGTTAACCAAGAAGCCTAGCGTTAAGTCATTCGAAACGTAACTCGCTCAAGTAACACATTGAGGAGCGTGAGTTAGTACACCCCCTTATTCATAAACGTCTCCTAACTTAGCAAGCCGCTAAGTATTGTTTGTTTCTTTCGGTCTTACCAATATGTCTACAAGCCCGAAAGGAACAAAGAATGGCCTAGGCAATACGCATTGTAGCCAGTGCATCGGCAGACTGACGCTCCTGAAGTCTTGGATACATTCCAATGCGATTGTTAATTTACAAGTCTTATTACTACAAGTCTTATTATTACTGTAGCTCAGTCGGTACGTCGGTAGTGGTCCTAGGGTCAAATCCCAGTCAGAACATCTTCAATATTAATCACAAATATATTTGTTCCTCAGTCATGGTTGTTCCGTATGTGTTGAAGGACCTATATGTATTTATATATCGTCGCATAGTACCGACCTACCTAGAACCCAAGCCATAATTGACCATAGTTTTGCAGAAAGCAACCAACTGCTTTTTTTGTCAAGCTGAATTGTCAAAAAATTTAAGTTTGTCATTTTCTGCATACCTACTAACTTTGGTCAATTTGAGCTTACGGTAAAGGTGGATTTAGGCCAAACGAGCGAATGCTCATTCTATCCCCTACTCGAAGTTCGTTCGTTACACAAAAAGTAATTGAAGAATGAAAATTCGCTCGATTGGTCTAAATCCACCTTAAGATAACGCCGATTTGTGTAAGAACGTTAAGAAAGAATCTCATGGTAAGGGTTTTGATAACAAACAATAATCACGTGCGACCGTTTTAACAGATATTGAATCAGATTACGTGATTGCTGTTACGGCGGCGGCGGCGTGTGCGCAATGACTTAGAACACGAGCCTTTTTGAATTAATCGCATTGCGAGGAAACATGCGACATGACATGAGTCGTATTATATAGAAGTTTGGAAATAATGATGGCTGGAACCGAAGCCAAGATAAACCAGGTGCATTCAAACCAAACGAGCATTCGCTATTCTATCCCCTACTCTACGAAATCAACGAATCACGTTTTGTGTTACGATCGAATTTCGTAGAGTGGGGTGATAGAATAGCGAATGCTCGCTTGGTCTGAATGCACCTTCAGTCTAAAATACAGTTTCGATGCAAAGTCTTGTCACAGATTGTATACTTTCTTTAGTTATTTATCTAGGTACTCATTCAGGCGAGCCTAAAGAGCCCAAACTCGAGTTTCAGTGGGTTCAAGGTCTCCTTTCACCTCTCGTGTGTCGCGAATATTTTTTCTAATAGTTTCCACGTCAATCCGTGCTTAGACATAAGAAGGGTTCAACATCATCATCAGATCAGATAATTATATTGCACTGTCATCAGATATATTTATTCAAGAACCGTCAACCAATTGGAACCCTAGACCACTGAAGAGCCATATCAAAGTGACGCTAAAAACCAGCTTGTATGAGATTTCTTACTACTTATCATTTCGACATGGTTATAGAGTGGCCTAAGGTTCAAATTGATTATCTGTACCTATGAAAAATTTAAACAAGTATTGTCAATATTTTGTCAGCCTCCGTAGCCTAGTTGGTAGTGGTCTATCTATTATATATACCGTTGCCTGGTACCCACATCACAAGCCTTAAATGAGCTTACCATGGGACTAGGTCGATTTGTGTAAGACGTCCCAAGATTATTTAAAATCGAATCCAAGACTATAATACTTATCATACTTTGTGCGTAGCCTCGTAACATTTAAGACCTAATAACGCCGGTCCTTATAAGGTAGATAACGACATGGTAGAAAAACCAGCAACCGGCTTTACGGATTCAAGGAAGCCGTAAGGTTGATAGCGTAGTTAATATTGAAGGGAACAATTATGCTAACTAACCTTTGGGGTGCTAGTGGTTTAATGAGAGCTTTTTCTACTCGCATCTTGTTTAGTGTGGGATGCTGTTGGAATTGCACTAAACGCTGCAGCCCATAGACACATTCTAAGTAGACACCGTTTGTGCAACGAGCATACAATAAAATATTTATTTATTGTTCACCCAAAACAATAAAAAAAATACAAATTAACACAAGGGACACTACTTTCAATTAACCATAGTTAAGCATACATCGCGAACGCCTATAGGCGTAAACTCCATTTCAAATACGAAGGCCCGATTCCACTTGACAAAGTCATTAGGCGTCAACAATAGCCTCAGTGACAGCAAAAGATACCGGGCCAGACCCTTTTGTGTCGTGATATTTTATGTATACATCGGTTTACAACAATTTGCCGAGGCAATTTGTAGTGGACCAATTAAATGACAAAAGTTTCGAGTGGCATCGGGCCTTCGTATTTGAAATGGACTATACTGTCCCAGCAAAGTGTTAAGTTACAGGTAACCATTGAAAAGGAAAAGGCATTTAGGTTAAATTGCATATAAATAAATGGTATATGCAAAATACACAAGCATGACCAAAATTCACACGACCGTTGATTTTTAAGCAAACTCTAAATGAGCGGGGTTATCAATATTATAAGCACATACTACTAAGTCTCAATTGTCGCTTGCTTTTATCCTAGTAATCACTAATCAGCATGTGTAAAACTGTAGCTTACATCTACAAATAAAATATATCCCCTGGCATAGTAAATAAATAAATAATAAATAAATAAATATCTTAGGACATCTTACACAAATCAACCTAGTCCCACGGTAAGCTCAATTAAGGCTTGTGATGTGGGTACTAGGCGACGATATATATAATAGATAGATACATATATATATACTTAAATACATAGACATCCATGACCAAGGAACAAATATTTGTGATAAATAAATACACAAATAATGCCCTCGCCGGGATTCGAACCCGGAACCTCCAGCTTCGTAAGCAGGGTCGCTACCAACTAGGCTACGGAGGCTGACAAACAAGGCGACTGGAGGTGACTAACGAACAAAACAAGGCGTCTGGTGCAGTCAACGATTAACCTAAAACCTAACCTAACGGTGTAGCAATGTACGACTTGCAGAACACAAAATTACCTAAACATATTGAAAACTTTTATGAGCAAAATTCTCATGCAAGTTGCCATTGAGAACATTTCCTATTCAAAAAAATTAAGAGGTTCTCAATTCGACTGTATGTTTTTTTTGTTTGTTACCTCATTCATAACTTTCTATGATAAAACCATATAGGTAAGTCTTAATTTGCATTAAGCATGTGCACTACAAATTAACAAAATTAAATAACTCCATACCACGTCAACCGATTTCGATAATAATTTTTTTAACCGACTTTGAATAAACCGAGATGATCCCGTTGGCACCAAGTCGGGGTCTGATGGGATCTTGGAGAAATCGGTTGAAGTCGAATTTTTTTTTTTTTTTTTTTTTTTAATTTGGTGATTATACTGATTATACGCAATGTTTTCAACAGTCGATTATCCAGACATTTGACGTATTCGTATTGGCCCCAAGGCTTGACAATAAATGTCCGAAGAACAATACCAAGAATTTTCTATGAAAACATTCAATATTTTCGAAACTTCGCTTCGGTGCAACCCTGCGCGTGATCTACTTATATGTCTGAGGTGCAGTAGTTTATCTAATAGGGCTAGGGCAGATAATTGGCGAGCGTTCAACCCGCGGATAAATTGCCATCACGTGAGCCATGCACTCGTCAGAATGCCGTTTATAATGCATTGTCCTATCGATGGGTTAGTACAGTCCGTAAAAATTAAATGTGATCCTAAAGGTAGCTGAGGAAGTTGATAAAAAAAGAAAAATAATATAGGATTGCCAATTAGCCAGCATCTTCGATCCACGAAATCTGCCAGATCTAAATTAGGTTAATTTAAATGTTATTTATTTGTGAATTGAAGTTAATTTCCAGTTTTGAGTTAATAAATGGGCTCGCTTCGCTCGCTCACTCGTCAGCATTATAGATTATATAACGATGCATGCTTTTTCTATGAAAGGAATAGCAGTTCGAATTTCTTCACGAATGTTGCGGAAGATTTATACAGAAATTCTCTAACCTTTATAGTTTCGAAAAACATTGATACGAAAATGAAGATCCCATCTCCAGTCATTTAAAGAAGATCCTCCAAGAAGATTAAGTCAGTTTCGGCCAAATCCAACACATATTTTACTAAATATACATTTTGTAATATCATGAATGTGGGAATTGTGGGATAAAGTAAGATCAATATCCGGATTCCGCGTATTAATTATTGACAGCGATTATCGCGGCCGTCGAAAAGAACCAAAACGTTACAGTAATAAATAATAAACCGCCCAAGGGTTATTGACCGCAAAACAATCAGGTACTTAGGTTCCAAATGTAATCTTTCTCAGAAATCGGCCGCGGCTGCCAAAAAACGCTGCAGGGAAAATAAAATACACCGACCTATCATCATGCGCTTTTGTAATAAATAATGACCTCGTCAGGATCGTTTTTCAAAAGGGCTTGTAGGAGCATTCCATGAAAACATCTACTTTTTGTCGCTTACGACTCGCTATAGTAGCTACCCTAATAAAATATGCTAGCTGCTAGGAAACACTGTCAATCTTAAAGCCTTGATATGTTATTATTATGCCGTAACTCAGCTTACTAATTTAATTTCTCAAAAGTAATGAAAAGACAGTGTCGCTTACGACATTTTTCATGGAATGCTCCTGTATTCTTATTGACCGCACAAGTACAAGTAGAACCAGAATGATCCGTATGTGGCTACTTGAGGCTCAAGCTTGCCCTTACACTGGTTTTCAACGATCAGCTATTCAAGCTGCAGCAATGACGGAGAGTTGCAACAACTTTTTATGACGGCCTGATACAACCAGCATCACAAATCCGACAATAAGCTACCGCTCGGCTCTCATAATAGCCCTTTACGTACAGGAATTTAGTTTGCCGACTGTACACCGGTCCAACTGCGTCATTAACAGATGCTGCCTCGCATTAACGCTCGTCGATTGTCAAAATTGACGAATTACGCGTTTTAAGGATTTAATTTTTTACGGGTCGGACCACCGACGGAAAATTACTAAGAACGCATCGGACATTTCATGACGAAATGTGTTGTAGAAAGGTATTAAAAACACAAACAAGCCGATGCGATAGGGCCCCGCCTTTCAGCGCAGATAACCTTGCCCGATCGCTGCGGCAAATAAGGTCATCGTACTACTCCTATACCGATAATATAAATATTATAATATAATAAATTAGAATTGTACTTCAATTATAAGTGGTTAAACTCACGTGTATCTGTCACTACGCGCGCCATGTTTCGGAGAGCCTAGGTTTCCATTATCAAGCACTGAGCTCGCGTTCATGACTACGAAATATGTCTCGCGTAGTGACTAAATTTAGACGTGAGTTTAACTGTTTAATTACATTTATAGTTATTATGTGTCATATGTTTTAATTAGATATTGTTGTTGAAAATCTTATGCTTAAGGCTTTTTATTTTCTTAATAGCAAACTTAAAAGCAATACAATGTATAATTTTCCAATGACCTTTTTTGAAATCCTTGGTTTATTTTATGTCCAAAAAGAGTTGGTAGTGTTGGCACGTATCACTTCATTCTGGTAATTTATCGGGTATGCGCTAAAATCGTAAGTAATAGACGAAAATAATTTCCAGCCAAGTTCCTACTGTAGTTTAGTCCGCAAGTATTCCTGATCGGGGATGCAAGCAATTCAAAATATACAATCAGATATATTGCCTCTTTTGCCAGTCGTTAAACTGCTTGTTCAGATATTATTGAGCACGTGACCTCTCCGATATATCTGTAATGTAAACCACTTTAAATGTTAACTAACCGCACGTCTATTTCAGTATTATTTACAAATAACAAGGCGCTTAAACCAATTTCGCCAAGATTAGATTAAGGTTAACTATATCTGTAATTAAATATCAATTTCTGAGCCACATCCTTATATTTTAATTATAAAATCGTTAAGCGACCGCGGATATTGTTATTAATTAGTATTTATTGTGCGACATACATAATCGGTGCATTGAACTTTGTTTTCGGCCGTGACTAATCCTAAGGAAGTGAGAAACACCTGAGTTAGCGACGTTTGAAACAATATTATATTACATATCTTATTTATTTTAAACCAGTGCCAGAGATATTCTAAAGAATACAACTTGTTATGTACGTGACCATAAATACCTGTATTGTAAAAATAACCAAGAATGAGGGTTGTAGTCTATTTTCGGCACCCAACAGAGATACGCACTAAAAAATATATACATATTCATTTCATCACATCTCATTTAAGTCTAAAATGTGCACGAAACAGCTAAATTCACAAAAAAACCCTCTATAAGAAAGTCCCTCATCCCTCTTTTATTATTATAGTTAGAAAGAGACTGGAAGTCTATTTCGACGCGACGCGACTACCGCACCAATAATGTGCTAAAAACGCTGTTTTCCTTATATTTCTAAGATTTTATCAATTCCTGTAAGCAAGAGATTTTTGGTTAAAATGAGGTCGGTAAACGCATATTCATAATTCACCGAATAGTGCGCCTGAGCACATAATGACTAACGTTAACTTTTTGGGTTCAACGCGGGTCACAACGTTAGTTTTCGCAATCCTTACTATTAACTACCATTATCCGCTTAATGCAAATACAACCTGAATAACGCGATGCCACACTAGCAGTATCTATTATACACCGTGTTTTTTTTAATTCCGTTAAATTTAACAGGCTGCTTGGTACGTTAATTGGAGCTACCTGGTATATAGCTTTTAGTCGGACTCGAAAAAAAAGCTACATACATAATAAATGACATGGTAAGTGTGAGAGAACCTTAAGAATAACACAAAAGTTAATTTCAGGTGACTGACGGCACATGTCAAAATAAGTAGCATTAGGATGTAATAAAGGTTGCAATACACTTGTTAAGTCATTAAACTCATTTTTTTAATAACTCAATAACAGTAAGAGTTAAGATACTTAGAACTTATTCTTTCGTCTCAATAATGTAGGAAGAAGAAGCTTAGGGGCAGCATTCTGTTTAAATTTTCCAGATTGCTGTACCTCTACTCAGTCAAAAGTAGTCAATAGCAATGGTAACAAAATTCTACTAAGTAAATAATTGATCATATTTTAACCTAAAATAAAGACTTGTCAAAAAGTACTATATTTTTTTACTTTTACACGTGTTTTTTGGAAAATACTATAAATCTCTATAATTTTGTACGCAACTCTAATGCCAGTACAATATACCTAGCTTCGACTTAACATGTGTTCGACTCCAGTGACACATCGTCTGTGATCAAAACATTCTGACTCCTATAAATGCCAGTGACACACATACGTGATCAAAATTACCGTACTCTAGTGCCACTAGCATAAACCAAGTTCTTACTCCTGTGCCAGTCGCATCGAAATACGAACATTTTTGACACAAGTGTTGTGTGGCCGGCATAGGAGTTCTATTAAGAAAATTTGGATCGGTGTAGTATTAGGATTTAGTGAAACAGTACCGGGGGCGAATGTGTTAACTATGGGTTGAAAGAAGAACACAACCCCCAAATGTACGTCCATAAGTACATTAAGTACATAACATAACGAAGGTGCCAAGTAAAAAGTAGGTTGCAAAAATTATCGCACTTGATAGATAAGTTCGCGGATAGAATCGTCATTTGTCTAATCGGCGGATCGCTTGTAATCTAATCATGTAGCGAACTGACCTATGCCAACTAATGATAGCATGTATGCAACATGAACATGATAGCGGTTGCAAAACGTGGCATGCGCACGTAGCAGCGTGGAGTGCGGTGCAATGCGAATTATTGTGTGATTATTGAAAATAGCGACCCTCTGCCACTGTCGATCACGTGACATGTGTCTTATTATCAACACCATAAAGTTGAAAATACGTCTGAGGTACGTCACCTCAGTTGCAGAGGTAGTTGAAAATCGCCGAGTGGAGAACATTTTTTGGGCTGCCAAACCACGGAGCGAAACAATGATGTTAATCTTTGTCGCGAGGTCTATACATGTAAATCGAAAAGGACCATTTATCATCGAGCTACAAAAGATATCAAATGAACGCAATGTACTATTATTACAGGACAGATGAAAAAACGGAATCCTGAAGGCTTATGGTGGACCGTAACCGTAATCGTCCAGTTTATCGATTGTTAACGTGGCAATAGCACATTATAGAAAGTATATTGAAAACAGTACAGGAGGCTTATGATGGTTCCGGTTTTTACAGTTTATCGTCTTTCGTGTCCCTTTCGCACTTCAGAACGTGATGGCAATGACGATAAACGATAAATAATAGATCATAAACCTACAGGCTTATTATAAACTGCTTATAAAAGTAGCTTCTGGAGTTAGCTGTATCTAGCCTCGTACAGAAGATAAAACTATCATCGCATTATCAACCAAACGTTTCCTTCCTTCGGTTTTGTGAATGATTCTCGTGTTCTTTAGAAGATACTCGTACAAAATTAGACATTCAAATTTTCGAGTTAACAACGGAGATACCGCGTCCTGTCACGCGTGGCGGGAACGAATTGAGAAATCCGGCCTACTGCCCGATATACCAGAAACCCGGCTATTCGGCCCAACAAAACTTCGCTCTTGACATCTTAGAAGAATGTTCTCGTTTCCGTTCAGAAATTTAGGATGAAAAAAAGGATGAATGGAGCAACATTGTTTGGTTGTTTTATATGTATCTAAACGATAAAGATTTAAGAAAATAGATGAACAAAGACTTGTTACTAAATATGACGTGTCTGAGTTAAAAACATACATTATCAGGGTGCGGCTCCACTGACACGAAGCTGTGCAAAATTGACCAATTGCATTCTTCAAATTCGAATTCTAAATACTGTGATGCGGTCTCATTGGCCGAGCCCCCACAGCTCCGCTCCGCTCCGTGTCAGTGGAGCCGCACTCTAAAGGACTGATCTCAGATAAAATCCGTTTGAATTTAGAATACCCTTCAGGTCCTAGAAAGAGTCGTCGGGCTTACAATCACTGGTGACACAAGATAAAGCAGGACGGTATTAACTTCGTGTGTTCCGAAGAGTTTTCTAAGATCAAACGGAGTGTACAAATACAGTATTACATTTCACCGTCAATAAACAAAATGCTGTACAGCCGAATGAAAAAAAAAATGTCCCACTGCACCTGCGTAATAAGATTCTTCGGATCGGATTCTTCCGATACACTACACGTGTACCAAAATACAATGACTTCAATGACATAAACGTCAGTTCCCTTTTACAAGAACTCCTAGTGCTCAGTTAGAAGCGACAAACTTAACTATTCCGCTGGTCAAAATTGGAACGTCAATTCCCGAAAGGATTCCCAACAGCTCCCGCCTCCTTAGTTCCTACAGTGACAGGCAAAATTAACGTGGTAGCCACAACTACGACAACGAGCTCAAATTGTCAGACGGCGGCCCAGTGGCACAGATGCGCTACTGAAATAGAGCTGCACCTTTTACTTCTTAATTTTATTGCATCCCAATTGGATGGAGCACGTGGCTTGGTACACGCCCTATTTTCCGTGATGCAATGGGTTAGACTTGTGGATGATTTAGACTGGACATGTAGCAACACTAGCAACATCGGATACGTATTTCGTAGGTTTACTGATATGGTACAAAAATTAGATAACATAGCCAAAAAACGCCAAATGTAAAGCTTTAATAATCCTACATACAGCGCCACAAACATATCTGAGCCGGTGACCGTAATTGGACATACGATCATTTTATAATATGTTCTACAATTTAAAACAAGTCGCAAATTAAATTATCATTAATTTACTCTAAAAATCTGAATAATAATATCACATCATCAGCCTCATCATCAGTCCACTGCTGGACGTAGGCCTCTCCTTATTAGGTAACTATACGTATAGACGCATTAGGAATTAAATGCCCATAATCACCACGCTGGGCAACCGGATTGCTGTAATGTATTCACTATGATGACGCTGCTGCCCATCATCAATCAAATCAAAGAATGGTTAGAGACACTTCAATCCCTTAGCCGACTCTTACGACACCCGCGGGAAGAGTTGGGGTGGTGACAAATTTATTCTTGCTGCCGTCACCACACGGCCTAATATTATTTAGCAGCAATACCGAACTCAACAGCGACATCGTCATCGGATTAGGGGCGCTACCACGATCTATTAATGCGTTTGAGTTTAGGACCTAATCTGAATCGTGATGTGTCAATTCCATAGAATAACTGTCAAAATCTGACAGGCCGAACCTATACTGAATCGCATTAAGAGATCATGGTAGCCCTCAGATCTTGTGGCATTATAGGGTCCATCGATTATCAGTTGAGAGTGAAACTATCAGTGCCATCGTATTAATATACCGCTTCATATTTAATTCTTTGCTTACATTAGCAGTAAAAAAATACAAAAAGACCTGTCGCTAACACTTAATCGTCAATTGTAAACGAAAGGCAGCTAACTGTCTTTGTCGCACTAATTTGACCGAGTGACAGACAGGGAAAACTACGATACGCTACGCTACTAAGCGTTAACAATTGGTAACTTGGCTAAGCATCCTGAATTGTTGACAGTGTCAGATCATTTACAGAGCTCGCCGTCATCTAATAGCATCAGACCACGCGATCTATGATATTGATATTACACTTTTTCCTGTTTATCTCTCAAATGGCAACTGAACATGTACCGATATTGCATTTGACCTGAATTCTGAGATATAATGGGCCTATCGGGGACGTGGACGCCCGGTTCGTCCCAATTCAGGGCAATCGTTACCACAAATTAATATTCAAATTAGTGATCTAGAGCAGGTTATGCAATGTTTGTCTTTGGTATTTTTTCCAGTCCTTTAATACACGTGACTTACATTAGGAAGAATAAAATCGTAGTTTTGAACAGTACAAAGTTTAATAGGAGGATTTTCGTAAAGAGATCAAACTATAAAGAGACTTCGACTATCATATCATAGTTCAACTTTGGATTGTCAGAATGTATAAGTAGATTATCTAGTATTAGGTAGAAGTAGATAACATACCTACTATAGGTATTTAGCTGTATTAAAATTATTATATTACCTACATATGTGTATGTACATCTTAATAAAAGAAATGTGTAATAGATTTTACGAGACAGCCCTTTCTATAATTTCTATTTTTGCAGTCTACTATTTCTAAAATTCCAGAAAAGACAATGTTTTTTTATAACTTTATTTCGTTTTTATAAATACAGTAACTACAGTATTAAAAAACTTTCAAAAAGATATCATGTAAAAAGTAAAAAAAAAAACAATACTCATTAAAAAAATCTAGAAATCTCTAAAAACATACTATACCTATACCTACATACAAATTAAGCCTTTACAGAAGCGTACCTCCCGCTCCCTAGTCATAAATAAGTACTCATAACATCATAATGGCACGACGACAAGTTATAAATGTAACTGATAAACGTAACCTATTCTGAGATGAACTAAAACAGTTAAAACAGCATTAACCTACTGCGTTCAAATGAAAGAATGCAATGTTATCAATGCACCGATATCCCGCGCGCTATCAGCTAGTAAATGGTGCAAGGGCGAGTGGGACAAACAAACACACATGCATTTTGTATTAAGATTACAAGTGTTATCGCGAGAGCGGGACGCTGCTCTCAGTAATGGGTGTTATTCGCGTATTTTTTTTACATAAATCGCACACCTAGATCAAAACAGCATTAACTGAAAATTTATGTATTTTTAGCTAAGGGTATATTCGTGATCTACAAAGTTCGTAGCTCTTAAATATACCCTTAACTAAAAATATAAGTACATTTTGGGTTAATACTGTTTTGATCTATGTGTGCGAAATGTTTTACTTAATAGTTACTAGCGACTCGCTCCGGCTTCGCACGGATATGTATTAAAATCAAATCAAAATCTGTTGCGTACTATATCTTTAAAAGTGCGCAACGATAGAGCATAGATAGGGACAGACAGACTTGACTTCGTTTTATACTCATGTATGTAGTTATTGGGAGTCGGAAAAACACAGGCCAAATCATAGAAACTTTATGCTGGATCCTTTGTGTGGCACATGGACTGAATCCTTTGGTGGCACATGATATCACATTTAACATTAATAATTTTATTTGGGCATCTCCTAAACATTGGCATGTCGTAGAAATACCAAGATGATCAATTTGGGAAGAAAATTATTCCTGTTGGTGAATCCTCCAAGGGTTTTGTGGCAGAATATCAGTGATGTGGCTTGCCGCATCTCCATGCTGAGCCAGCGCCAATTCTCTGCCACGACACATGGTTGTCTTTTTCTTATATTTATTGTAATTTAAATTGGGTCACTTTGTTTTGCCTTACCTGCCTGCATGCCAAATCACTCTTTGTGATTACGCAGGCTGAAAATGTACTCCTTTTAGCAAGAACGCTACTAGCAATTTTACAATCACAAATATTTATATTTCTTTATTACAATATTTAATTGAGCTTCTTCGTAGACCGGAGTAGTCATAAAACTACCTGCATCTCCAGGAAGGGACAAATTACAGTCCTTGTGCAATTACCATATTATTTGAGCAAGATTAATAACGGGTATTACCGGACCTGCGGCGGGGTTAAGTCGGATTAATGAGGAATAAATGTGGAACCATTATCGTCTTTGTAGGGTTAGCTTGAGAAAATAACCAGTTCCTGTATTAAAAATATTAAGATACATTAATCTTAATCTATTTTGGGATTCATAGTGAAACTAGGAATATTAAAAAATGTCGTATTACCTTATGATTCTCCCACATAAGAGTTATAAGACATTTTATAACAAGAACTATTTATTTTTGACATCTGTATTTCATTGTCCTTACTTTAATATCCTCGCGACTCTTAAGGCTTCTTCATTTTATTGTCTTTGTGATTTTACTCCATGTTCCGAAAAAATGGTTACATCCGGAATGTTTTAACTAATCCCAATATGAATATGTGTATAAAAAACAGTCTCGCTTCAACAAGGGGATTACTTTACTGGACGCTGCAGCTAGGGCTTCCAAAACGAATATTCAGTCCATTTTAATATTCGTTTTTTTTAATACCCATATCATTTCTATTTAGACCTTTTACAGCAACAATTACTAAGTTTATTACGAATTTTTCATCAAATTTGTTGCATTATTGTACAAGACTACTATATCGTCAGCGAATCGAAGGTGAGTGAGGTACTCGCCGTTTATGTTGATACCCAGCCTTCTCCATTCCAGAGCTAAAGACATCCTCCAGTGCAGCGGTAAACAGCTTAGGGGAGATGACATCTCCTTGCCTAACTCCCCGCTGCAGCAGAATAGGCTTCGAGAATTCACTGACGATATAGTAGTCTTGGCAGAGACCTTGGAGGACTTGAGTACTATGCTCGTTGCTTCGTCTTATGATGAGCATGGATAAGACGAAAATCATGGTAAATTCGCATGTAGCATCAATTCCCGTAATAATCGGAGACTTTACACTCGAAGTTGTGGACGAATTTATTATATACCTAGGACAAACTATCCAGTTAGGTAGGTTCAACTTCGAGAAAGAGGTCAATCGTCGAATCCAACTCGGTTTGGCAGCGTTCGGGAAGCTACGACACAGATTTTCGTCCAATATTCCGCAGTGTTTGAAGACGAAAGTCTTTGATCAGTGTATGTTGCCAGTGATCACATACGGTACTGAAACGTGGTCGCTTACAATGGGCCTCATAAGAAGGCTCATAGTCGCCCAAGAGAGGGCTATGCTAGGAGTCTCTCTGCGAGATCGGATAAAAAATGAGACCATCCGAAGCAGAACCAAAGTAACCGAAATAGCTCTCCGAATCGCTAAAAAGTGGCAGTGGGCAGGGCACAATGCGCGTAGAATCGATGGCTGCTGGGGCGGGAAGGTTCTCAAGTGGCGGCCACGTACCAGAAGGCGAGCGGAAAGCCACCCCCACAAGTTGGATGACCTGGTGAAGGTTGCAGGAGTCCGCTGGATGCGGGTGGCACAGGACCGGTCATTGTAGCAATCTTTGGGGGAGTCCTATGTTCAGCAGTGGACGTCTTTCGGCTGATATGATGATGATGATTGTACAAGAAAAATATTTTTGGGAGTTTTACGATTTTTCATGAAATCCTGGTACTTACAGGTACCCTAACAAAACAAAATTTCCCTAATCGATTGTTAATATGTATCTATGTTGATTACTGCATGATAACACGTCTTATTGAAATATTTGACGTATATTAATAAGCAAATCTAAATATTTTTCCCGAAATAGAAACTTTTTATATTATTCCTAAAAGTAATCGAATATTACGAAGTAAAAAATCGAATATTCGAATACCTAAAACTCTCGAATATTTGGAAGCCCTAACTGCAGCGTGCCAGTCGCAAGGCTATCGTTTTACACTTTCATGCAATCGCTCCTGCGCAGACACAACAAACGAACGAGAAAACTAATAGCTTCTGAATAAGAATGTTAGAAAAAGGCGTTACCAGAGAGGGTGATCCACGAGCCACTGAAAACCTTGAACGGGGTGATTTGGTAGGTTAAACTGAATAACTTTTACTACGGAGAACCAGAAATCTCAAAAAAAAAATGCCTTTTTCATATAAAATGTTGTGATCAATCGGTCAAAATGTATGAAAAAGACAATTTTTTTTTAGATTTCGCGATCGTGATTGACATATTAAAAGTTGTTCAGTATAGCCTACTAAATCACCCCGTTCAAGGTTTTCAGTGGCTCTTGGAACATCCTATAGTAATGGCTGTATGTATTGTATACAGGGTGTTTGGTTAGCGGTGTCGGAGCTTTTATGGGCTTAAACCATACAATATTTTTTTTGTGCCAACGATAATTAAATGGTGGCCATTTTAAAATTTCAAACACACGAATACGGGCGCACGTGATATTTCTGGAATTATACGTTTGGTATCGGTCCTATTTTTTTTTGCAAGGATAGAACCGATAACAAACGTATAATTCCAGAAATATCACGTGCGCCCGTATTCGTATGTTTGAAATTTAAATTTTATTTTTGTGCCAACGATAATTAAATGTCAGCCTTTAATTATCGTTGGCACAAAAAAAAAATGTTTGGTAATTTATCGATGAAATTGATTGTAGTTTAAGCCCTTAAAAGCTCCGACACCGCTAACCAAACACCCTGTATAGCAGACTAGTGTTAAAAGCATTACGTCGTATAATTGTTTAAAAAAATAGTCTAATCATTCGATTAGATCCTTTTACATTAGACTCTAATGTAAAAGTTTCGTGGTACTGTGTGCTGATGAAAGGCTTTTTCAATTTTTACCTAACACATTTCAGAGCGAAGAACTTAACGAAATTCTCGCAGAAATCTTGACTGCTTATAGTATAGGTCTATTAAATGATATACAACACGTAATAGTCTCATTTAAGTTCTACCGTAGGAATACAATGGCAACAAAACCTCATTTTACGAGTACGTACATCTAATTACGCAAGTCGGGGGGCGGGCGGCGTAGGCGCGCCTGATTTATTCACCTTTATGCGATTTTCATCGCAACAATCGATGGACACGATCTTAATCGATTCCTGCACTCGAGTGCAACGCACCGAGCTTTCGTGTGAAGCCCAATGGATTTCAATTGCAGTTAACAATTTATTATGACGCTCTTACCGATCGCGCTGCGGGCGAATTGATTTTAATTGTTGTACAATGTGGAAATTGAGATGCCATTGAAATGTCTCTTGTATCCGGATCTACTACGAGATGAACTACCGGACTCCTTCTAACTTTAGCAAAAAGACAGGCTATCGCGCAACACTAGTGATAAGGGTGGTCATAATTGTTTAACTTTTTATCCGTCTGCTACAACTTAGATACAATACTGTGTATAATTAGGCGCAAATTTTTCCTCGTAACCGCATCTAAGCTTTTTGCAACGAGCAAAACATAAGTTTTTTAGTTTTGTCTACATTCTTGACTGTCTACTGCAGAATTACACAGACATAAAATATTAAATAGTTACGTAGCAGGCACTGAATTATAATTGACATATTTAAACATTCTTAAGAACTCTAAGTTGAAGTGAGCAACTTTAAAATTTAGTTAAAGCAGTAGGTATCATAAGAACACTCACCCATGTAAAGAGGCGACTGCCGGCTTCCGACGTTGTCGTCCACGTACGGTATGCCCAGCGTGGCGATGCCGGTCTGTCCCACGCCCACGATCAGCAGGCACACGAACAGCCACGGGATCACCACCGCCGTCATCGACGCCCGGTTCGCCGTGCTCTGCACGTGCGCCGCGTCGCAAGAACTGCTGTTCGCCCCGTCCGAACAGATCGGAGCCGCCCCCACTCTGTTCGAATCCAAGTGAACATCCAACAGCTCGGTCCCGTACTTCATGTGAGGCAGCACGCACCCGATCACCCCCACGGCCAGCACCAGCATCATGCACGCGATCCACCGCGGCCGGTGCCCTCGCCCCGCCAAATACGTCAAAAACAACGCCGTACATATCTGGCCGATCTCCGTCGCAGCCAGCAACGTCCCTGTCGTCCTCGATTCTATCTTAAACAATTTTTCGACCGTTGTCGTCACGCTCACGAAATATGTGAGAAACATCCCCTGCAGCACCCAACCGGATAGGAAAACCAGCATGAAAACCCTCGTGGAATGGAAGGCGGAGCGAGGCACGGCCTGCTGGGGCGGCAACTTGCAGTCCAGCGAGCCATTGTTGTTCCCTGTCGCTAACTTTTCCTGTTCCTCTGGTGTTCCTTCAACGCCCCTCATGGCGTCTTCGGCCGGCGGGCCCGCGGGGCTCGCCTCCCCGCTCGCTGATACTGGAGCGACCGCGTTCGCCCTGCAACAAAAGACACACATAAGAACGAGCTCAATCTTAAGTAGGTAGTTTAAGTACAACTCATTCCCAATTCGTCGGGCTAACTCACTTCATAATCACAGTGCAAGAGCGACTGACACAATTGAGCTGCCCGCAACCCTTAATCTACGCGATCGGCGGAGCGGAAACGGATCGCACGCGAAGTTCTAGTGGAGTTAACGGAATACTGTAAAAACTAGGATCGTGGGTGGTGCGGGCATGCGCATAGTGAGGGCGAGGGTGGAGGCTGCGTGCGCGCGGCGGCGCGGCGGAGAGCGACTGCAGACTGCGCCCGCGCGACGCCCGGCCCTGCTCCCCACACGGGGTTTTTATTGGTCGTCCATACGTTTTTTGCAGGACACGTATTTACATACGATGAAAGCTGTCTGCGCGCCGCCCTCGGAAGATTCCCTCTCGTACCGTCTACGGAATGTCTTTGTCCCTCGACTTTTTAAGCCCGTATCGGTTTACTTACAATCTACACGTAGAATTAGAAAGAGGGGCGTTTTTTGTGAGTCCGGACCATCACGTATTGGGTCAGGTTACGGATGTTATCTAGCTGAAATGAATCGGAATTGACCGTCGCCGAATAACAATTTCATTGACGGCATAGAGCGCAGAGCTAGCTAGGTTCACATTAACGGCTTCCGTGGAATATTAATGTGAAACGAGTCAAACATATAACTGGACTTGCGAAACTCACCAGGCCGATGACCACCGGCTGCAGGTTAAGCACTGAGTCGAGTCTAAGAGCTAGATACTAGGCGCAAAAACTTTGCTTATAGCGTGTGCATTTTTTACGAGCGATACTTAATGAGGCGCAATGGTGAATGCATACCAAGATACATAAAAGTTGCGGGATTATCGGCGCGCTATCGCTGCAGTGATAACGGGACGCATAGACTCGTGTGGCAGGTTGGTGCCTCCGAGCGGCTAGACATTTATCATGACTTGAGTTACCTACGCGATGCAAGACGCGCTTAATTCGACATTGAGTTTTGACGCTATCTCATGGATTTCAAAGCGTACCTACTTAAGAAACTCAAACAAAACCAATAAATAAAAAACAAAAAATGCCAGTACTAATACGATATATTAAAAACCTTTTCAAATTCATAAAGTTGTGTACCTATTGTGATTACTCAAAAAAAACAGACTGAGGACTAGCTTTTTAGAGCGTCAGTTCTCATTATATTTGTTTGATAACTTACCTAGGTTTTGTAAAGGTTGAAATCACGAAACTTGTTTAAACGACGACAACAATTTTATTTTACGTAATAAATTCCGGCTTCTAGATGTTCACTTATCTATTATTTTTGTAGATGGACGCTGATAACTTTTCATTTTACTGGTCAGAAAGTAAGATTGAACACATAATACGAGGCTCGGCGTAATCGATCTCAATCTCATCACAGAAAATTGACCTCACGTCTATGTTGCAAGTTGCAACAGATGTATGAAAGCCGGTCTATTGGTAGTATTGCTACCAAAGAAGACATCACCTAACAATACACCCTAGCTCCTTGGAATAAGGTACAAGTATGGGTACTTTACTATGTCTATGGTCCATTACCACTAATACAAGTACAATAAGACGATTTATTTAATCCCGACCGATTCACTCCCAATAAATTTTATATAGAGACGTCAGCGACGGAATAAATTGAATAAACTGTTTCCGAACACCTATAAAAAAGATATATTCAAATGAGCACGTAGATATGAATATAAAACGTATGTCTCGAAGACGGTCTTGCAGAACTTTGGAACCAAAAAGGACTCCTTAAATCAATGTCAACCCATGTCAAACTTCTCAAAAAGTCCGACGGCGCGATCTGCAGGATGAGAAACGGGTAAAAATATAAGAAATAGCAAATCTGAAATTGGTATGTGTAGAGACAATGACATGCCACATCAGCATATTAATTATTTTAGAACTTTGATAATATGATAATCGTGGCACATCGTGGTTTTAAGCAATGCGTAGATAGGTACATATTTATATTATTTATGTTCAAAGTGATCAATACCGTAAAGGGGCTAGCATATCTCGTATTTGACAGCAACTCGCAGCTATACGTCTCTTTTAGTCAATATAATCAAAAAGAAACGGGTAGCTCTGAGTTGCTGTCAAACACAAGATGTGCTTGAGGAGCTGGCGTAGGCACAAAATATTATATCGAGGTGCGATCAATTTAAGTAGCTTAACGGAGTACGTAGCAGAGTAGGCTAGGTAGGAATGGTACAGCATTAATAGCTATTTGTTTTACTAGGGAGCAAAGTGATTGTTTAACTCTCGTGCAAATATTGAAACCCGAGCAAGCGAAAGATTCCAGAAATGGAATCTTGAGCGATGCGAGGGTTTAAAGGCACGAGAGTTGAACAAGCTTTGCTGCCGAGTGAAACACAACATTTTTCACCACACTAAAGCGAGGAAACATGCGAAATAAAACTCAAATATAACAAATTAGAAGGTATTTATTTGCAAGTCCTCAACTTCCAAAAAATAAACAAATCAACAAATAATAAAACAATAACCTCAAATATTTATCTTGGCGTGGCTTGTAGTTTTAAAAGAAAAAAATATTCGGATGCGTTCTGAAATTTGCATAGTAAAAACACTTTCATTTTCCTATTGTTTTTATTTGTCGTATTTTTAAAACTTTTAATTAAAAGCCTTTTACAACAAAAAGTGGTATTTAATTTGGATTTTAGCATATTGAATATAATATTATGAAAGGTTCATGTGTATGAATCTGTTTGAAACTATTGAGTTTTCGAACGTACTGTCTAGTTCAAACGTCAAAAAGCTTATTGCACTCTCAGGCCGTGGGTATAAGTTATTGCTTTAGTCTATCCAGAAGATTAAAAAAAAAACTTTAACCTCTAGAGATTAAAACACAGTTTTGAGCTCTGAAATTGAAGGACAAACAGCGTGTTTACGAGCAGTGTGGTGAAAACTCCTTTATCTCTATATTCGCTTATTTATTATTCTATATTTCGCGTACATCTCTTTCTTAAAAAATGTAAGTGTAAAAATGTAGGTTAAATTGTTGCAATAGGTTATTCTACGTATTCGGAATGGTTTGCATTCTTAGTGAATCCTAAAATCCCACGAATAAACGATGTTCACTCAATATTCAATTCTACTAGTTTGTAGCAAAAGGCTCAATTAAAAATGTGTTTTAAAAAGTACTTTAGTAGTACCTTCCAAATTTATGTATGACGTGTAAATACAAACGTTCCCTCTTGATATCATCCTGTATCAGTTGTATACTGGTATAACTTACACAATTTATACTTACACGAGTATTTTGGGTAGCCTTAAGGACTCATACATACGCTTTGTAATTCATAACATCGCGACAGACGTCAATACATTCCAAGGATGAATACAAACATCAAGGCAGTTACTTGCAAGAAAAATGAAACTGTAAAGGATGATGGGTGTCATAATTTTAAGCAGTTTTTTTTTACATTATTAAGCTATACAGAATACAGAAAAAGTTCTAATGCTAGATTACTTTTGTAGATAAGTAAACCTAGCCTGAGTGAGAGGGCGTTATGCGCGGTCAAGGTGAGTGAGCAGACACCTGCAGTGGACTCCTCGATAGTTGAGCTGGTTGAGACCCTTTCAGGGCTGAGACGTGAATTAGCACTAAGATTAGATATTCGATTAATGTATGAAGTACAATTTAGGAAAGAATACTAAGATAAAACAAAACAACAGGCGTATAACATAATGGATTAATGAACATCGACGTATCGAGAAGTAGTTAAGATATTGACGATAAAAATCTAGGAGTTTAGGCATACGCTAGAATCCTCACGTCCTTGCTGTGATGACTTAGAATAAAAATGAAATAACTAAAAATATTAAAGAAAAAAGGGTATAGGGCCACATCCACAAGTAAAAAATAACATAAAGTAAAGTTCAACTATATATTTTCAGAGCAATTACATGGGAGATTTTTATATGATGTGAATTGTGAACCCTAGTTGACAACCATTCGATATGAAGAAAAACGAAACAAATCAATCGGGAAGCCAAGCCGCAAACATTGCTAAAGTGGAATAAAAGAAAACTAGCGCAAAGTACCACGAGTAAGCGTTGGGAAACATCCGTCATGTCTATATATAAAGTAGGATTGGGTGTCAAGGTGTCGTAGAGAGTATACTAAGAAAAACGGGATTCAGTGATCATTTAGCGCCTCTATAACTATATTCAAAGCTATATGTATTTTATCGTTATATGGCCCAATTACAAATCAGTATTCGATCAAAACAATAATCTTACAAAGATACTAAAAGACACGAAACAGAAAAGTTGACAACTACTTTGCTCAATGCTTCAGCGTAAGAATCTAGCTGGAAATGTTGCCGGCTTTGCCATATAGAAAAGGGTTTTAAATATTTATTTTTAAATTCTTAAATTCAAGTGAATAAATACAAACATTATGATGTTTCCAGTCAGATATATTCTCCCACTTCTCTGTTATAGTGGTTAAAGCAATATTCTCAGATGACACACCAAAAATAGACGCCTTTTTTACCGTTCTCGGCATATTCAAGGTTTTCTGTGCTCGGTAATTTGGTCCTCTCTCGGTGTTCTATTTAAGGTACAAAAAACATGTAACATCGTAACGAGTAACGAACTTAAGTATGGTTATAATGTAATTCTGGATGTACTTATTTTCGTGACTAGTGACTACGTGATCTACTTTTAAAAGATACAGTACGTACACACAAAAATTGAGAAAACCAGTTTGTTAAAATAAATAGCAATGAATGGAATTATCATAATTCAGTAGCTATATACCACGTGGGCTATATTTGTGGCTGTTTATTATATCAATAGAGCCTATTTACTCCTTCCAGTTTTTTCTGTTCTGACTGTTCGGAGAGCTCATTAATCATGATAAAAATGCTAGACATAACAATTTCATAATTTAAATTCGTTATAAAGATATCGTCAATATTAGACAAGTAAACAGTAAAGCTATTAAATATAATAAGATGCAGAATATTGTTTACTACAAATCTACATTTATAACTTTAGGTAAAAGATATGGAAAGGATGTTCTTTAGTCAATAGGGAACCGATTTAAAATGTCCTTAACATTTGCTTAAATTATTGAATACTTCCAGCTTTTCTTAATTGTGAAAACGACATCGTATTTAGAACAATATATTTTATGAACTCTATATATTTATAGGTTAGTGATCACTAGTCATTCACGTGTAGCTTTGAAATGAATTAAATGAACTTGTTGACATTACACTTAATGCATATGACCTAACTAGTTTTCATAACAAAGTCGAATTTAAACTATAACAACTGAAGGTCGTGTCCGATATAATATGTCGTGTAGTCGGTATAATATGATCGAAACTTGTGTCATTATTTCAGTTACTTATCATTAACTGAAATAATGACACAAGTTTTTTCAGGTTAGAGCTGTCATCAGATGAAAATAACTTTTTTGTTTTATCCTTTAGCTCAAAGCTGTTTGCAGTAGTTCTGATACTATAATCAAATAAAAGAGTATAGACTATTTCTGTATATCCTTCAGGAACTGTAAAGCACCGATTTTCAAATATAAAATACCAATGTAACTGATGGCGTACAGTTATGTATTATGACTTCCTGTTTTATCTAATCTCTTGACAGTTGCGGCCCTTAAAGTCAATTAAGTTTATGTATTGACCGGGTAGACCTTTTTATCCGCGTGATTAATATTTTGGACAGGGTATTAATACTCGTACAAATAATCGTATTTTATTTTGATGTCCTAACATCACTGAAACCCTGCAAATATTGTTTTAGATAATTGTAAAATTAATTCTTTTTTAAACTAATAACAATTGTGACCTTTGTACAACCAAACCATATAATAAATGTAGATGGATGATCCTATTAATGGGTAACAATTACAAGGTGATCGTTATGACAATGGAGACATTATACAAGATACACATACAGAATATTACAATGATTAGTTATGAACTTCATATTATAAAGTAATGGATTTAAAAAACAAATCAAGAGGGGGAAATCTCAAGATAAATGGACTTATCAGCTAGATGTAACGGGTAAAGTCATAAAGTACAAGCTAATGAGAAATGTAAATATACAAGTCGTTAGCCCTAAGCCGTATTCTTACTATTAGTTTGGAGAGTTAGTAGAAGACATGGCCTGCGCAAAATCCTTCGCAGGGCGCCCCTCTCTTGCACTGAAATATCATAACTAACTACATAGAGAATAGTGTGTAATATTCTACATCTACAATTCTAGAGAGACCGGATTATTTAAAACTCTAGCTCTTAAACACTGCTCGGACAGTTCTGACATTCTAAAGTGCCATATGCACCAGGGAAGTCCAAGAAAAATCATTTCGTTATCGCACCGGAGCCCTGACCGTTTGCTAGACCAGTTGCCGTCAAACTTGGAAACCTTCACGAGGCAGACAATAGAAGCTGACGAAGAGAAGCTGACAAAACTTTGTAGCAGAAGGCCATCGACGAGGGAACTCCGGAGAAGGTTCACAATCAGACCAACGACGAACTCGAAGTAAGGGTATTGAATGGATATAGTCTAGTCCCAGTGCTTAGGACCGGATTCTTGAAACAGGTCCTTCAGTAAATAGATAATCGCTTGCTTTACGTCACAGGTTATGTAACTGTGAACCGTGAGATCTGGTGGTTTATATAGAATTACATTTGTACCATTTCTCCAGCTGTTTTACACGGCTAACATAGTTCATCACTACCTAATCATCATTCATAATATGGTTGGGAGTTGGGAACAAACATTCAGGCATTGACTTTAAATAATAATTTCGTGTTACCTGTAGACGAATAAAATGGTATGTTAGAATGGATAATATACAACACAAGGGCCAATCTTAGATATAGGTTAGGTTAGTTAGATTTAATGTATGTATATAAATTCTACAGATTTGAAAATAAAAAAGTGTAACGTATCGTGTAAGTGTATCGTAATGTAATTACGATAGATTACCTGAATATTGATAGACATCCTTGAATAATACAATGCTTTTAGTAAGCATAAAAATCCCTGTCCTATAAATTGAAATAGCTATCGAAGCGCTTTATACGCAGGAGCTTATTCTTCAAGCCCTATGAGCTGACCATAAACATAGATTATTATCGATTTGAATATTATTAGTATCGCATGTATCGATACGATGTATTAATTAAGAATCGATTAGCATTTAAAACGGCTCGGAGGCTGCAGATTCCAGTGCGCGGGAGTAGATCCAGTCATGTTAATTGACCACATACGTGGCAACACCAGTAAGGACTCGTAACGCCACAGGCGTAAATGCTATTATCGACAATACTTCTTCGCAAATATCGCACCAAAAGGCACATGCTGAAAATGCCTTAAAGCCTATTTTTGATTGCCTTTATGGAGCCCACAAACCACTACGCACAGCGTACGTGCTGCGGTGTACGAATGCATAACTATCGAATAAATGCAGTAAAGTGCAATACAATGCCGAGTGGGACGTACATCTGGATAATGAATCAGTTGTAGTTCGCCCAAACAGAGAGAAAAGAAAAACTTGAACCCGGCATAGATTTATTGAGCAACTAAAATATTATTCTTTGTAATATCTAAAATTTTAACGTATTTGTTCAAACATCTCTGAAATCTCTACAAGGCCATAGACATTAAACAAATAAACAACTTCATTTCGTTTTTGTTTCGGTTGTTTCAATTGAGAAATAATAAAATGTATTTTATTAAAGTAACTTACAAAATCCGGTAGAGGAGTGTTTGAAACGGCCACCTGGCATCTAAGTACATGTATTAGCAAATCAAATTAAACTTATTGCGAAGATAATTCTCAACAGCACCTGAGAAGTAACAAATGATTTATCCAAATTGATAAAACAGGCATTTATGCAAAACCGTGGCCAGATTACAAATATTTGAATTGTAATTAAGTTTGACACAAACGCAGGTATGCACTATGCAGGTGATCGTAAAGGCATGATTGTAAAATCGTCAATTATACTGACGACTGAATGGACGGCAATTCTTAACGTCTTGGCCATGAGGATTTTATAAAGAGACAATTGGTATTGAAAATAAATATATCAGGCATAATTCACTTCAATAGCTACATAAACCCACAGGCAAAAACTCTACCAATTACGCCGTGAAAACAAAACGAAAATTAAAACGAGCCAAGTAAATACAGAGTTGCTAAACAATAAAGCAAACAGCGAAACTAAAGGACTTCCAAATAAACTGGCCAATAAAACAAACCCAATAATGAATCGAGAAGAACACAAAATTAAAACAAAGTCTGATTAACGGCAATAATTCAGGCAAAAAGGCGGTGGTGTCAAACAAATCTTCCGAGAAGGTGTGTCTGCATAAAACATTGGCGGCGGGACCCCGCGGCGCGCGCGCACTGCTGTTCCCGGGAAAATTAAACGTCTTTACTTTAAATATTAAACACTCCACTGGGAAAGGAAATTTAAAATTGCAATCATTGTAATCCTTTAGCTTCAATATCAAAGATTGCACTCTTATACTCTTACTTCAAACTGCCTTGTGCATTAATTACTAATAATATTATTGTATAAGTAATTATAATTAAATGTAATTTAAAAACAAACCACAATGATGGTATTGTTTCGAAGTAAATTAATTTTAATGATTGACACGCAAAATTTTACTAGCGCAATTAAATATTCAATGATTATTGATTACAACGTAGAAGCGAAATTATACATACATTATATACTACCTATATCTCAAATTATTCAAATAACGGATAAGATCATTGAAACAAAAAGTGTTTTGGTATTTCCAAATGTACATGGTTACCTTCGTTTATGAGCATGAATATTAATCGTCAAGTATAGATTAGTCTATTCATAGTAGGTAGGGTGATGTCCGGTGGAGTTGCGCAATAGATCCTTGACATTGTTGATCTCATGCGTCGGGCCGTGCCAAAGCCGCAGGCGCAGGTAGGCCGTCGAGAGTCTAGAATAATAATAGGTGTAACTAGGATACACTCCGCTAAGCATAATAAGCTGCTTAATGTTACAAGTTACAACGTTACAACATTTAACTGTAACGGATTTAGCAGACTATAAATATTAAGAAAAATTTAACAAAGGTGTACCTACACTCCGCCATCTGAAACGAGGTTAATAAAACAGTAACTGATGTAGCTAAAACCATAACTCAAAATATTCATGGCACAATTTGTAGTTTGCGACGATGCGTGTTGAAAACAAAATTCTACCATAAAAGCTTTCCCTGAATTTCTGCGTTAGGTTAGGATTCATAAAACCTGTCTCTAGGCAAATGCGCAAGATCACACAGTTACGTCACAATGTAGTCTAATGGACACGGTTTGAAACCCATCGCGTCGGCCAAGGCCGCTATCAACGAATCAGTACTTTAGAACCACCAATTTGACACCAGTCACCTCTGCTCATTGGACGATGTGGCACGTGTAAATGGAAAACACCCTGTAACTGTTTAAGAGCGATGACGAAATTGACGAACTTGAAGGTAACTTTGATTCTGAAACGCTTACTGCAACTACAAAAGTGTACACTAATAGAAGGAAAACATGAGAAAAAGTAAAAATACGATTACATTTCAGTGAAGTACGTAAACCTTATGGGGAGGGGGACTATATAAACAATTGAATACAAAATATTGATCTGAGAAAAAAGTAGATGTTTATCTTGCAGTAGGTACAAACAACGCTACGAAATCATTCTAAGAAAAATGCGTTCTTAATCATCCATCATATAATATGTAGGTATATCAGTAATCCAATCAGACAAACGAATTGAACAAATAAGCTAAAATGTCGTTTGAATAACATTGGGTATTGATTTAAGATGATGAATCAGCATAAAATATTAGACCGTGACATGCACATTTTCACCACAGCAGCAGCGCCAGCCAATTTGATATTACTGTTTTGCATATAAAAAACTCAAACAGTTTCCAGACATGTTGTAATCTTTAACAAAGAACGCCTTGCCAAATTTCGTCAGACTCAAACTGACAGAGGATTTTAATCATGGCACATGTTTTATCTTATAACACAATGACCTGAAAACTAACGGTAGATACACTTTGGTGTAAAGCTTCTTGAAGCATCAACAATAAAAAAACACTGTACGTAATATTCAGCCAGTACCATTATGTTACCTTCTGTCCTACAAATAGCGCATTATCACACACAACACACCAAGGCGATTTGGTTTACTTACAAAAATCACAGTGCCAACAATGTATGAGTAATTTTTGTATGTTGTCCTTGGATGACTACGCGCCTTTACTAAAACATGATTTTCGGCAGTATAAATCCCATTAGGGCCTCCGCCATATTTAGTAACGGCATGCGAAGTGGAGCATTAAATTTAGTGCATTTTATTTTGCAGATGTGTGACGTCAAGCGAAGAAAAGTAATAAACTAAATTAGAAACCCAATAAAATATTTCAAGGGCAATATAAATTTGGACTCGTACTCACGTTAACAATATCAGGATGTTTTAGGTAATGCCTCATAAAAACACTGGATCCAAGAATCGGAATGGAATAGTACAAATTAAAGTATCGTATAAAATCACAACCTTTTTTCTTAAACATTTTGTTTACATGAGTCGCACCTTCTGCATTTGTACAGATATACAAACACAAGTGCCTACGTCAAAACTAAATCAGTGAAGTTTGATTATTCACGTGTTGCATAGCAGAAAGTAGATCAAAGTCGATGGATTAATTTCTATGAAATTACCGAGTTTCAAGAGCACTTCAATAAATTATAGACTACGATTGAAACAGGTATATAGCCATTAATAAAAATTGGGACATATTGACACAACACAACCCAGATAATTAGAATTATAGATGCATTAATTGAATAGCCTAGAACAGGAAACATAAAATTAAGTTAGTACATTTTCATCATACATTTCTCATAAAACGGATACCAGTTTCCAACAGATGAAAGTACTAGGGTAGGGTGTGGCAAGGGCTGCCATTAAAATAATTTAATTCGTAAAATATTGCACAAAATGACAAAAATTGGGAACGGTTTTTTTCTAACATGCGGTTACAGAAAATTCTGGAAGCTAAAGTAAGCTAAGCTTAATTCGGTTTCTATTGCATTGCGTTGCGGTAAGTTATTGCATATACAAGAACCACTAGTAACATCAAAAGGTTGGGAAGGTAAAACACCTACATAATTGACATGATACAAAGTTTTGGGTTAAAATTAGCATTTTTTAAAGATACGTTAAAAATATAATAGTCATAGAAAGAATATCGTTCGTTTATATGCACATGACCAATTTCAAAAAGAAAAAATGATACGGGTGAATATTTAAAGTTAGAAGTCACATAAAATGCATCATCGTGTGCATCTCCCCGCACTCGGTGCACTAAGCTCCTCAAATAAGGCCCCGTCCTTCGCAAACAACTCACCGGCCACTTCCGTCCGACGCGCTCGCCACTAAACAATCAACACTACAAATGAACAAACATAAGACTTAACTTTAAAGCCAAAAAAACTGTGCACTCTCATTAAACTTTTCACGCAGGATCTAACTAGAATCAACTATCAGATATCTATCTATACTTTGAACTGGTATTGCGATTTTACAGTCATTCAGAACACAGTCAAATGTTTAGGCATTAGCTAATGTACCTAGCTAAAAGCTAATGGATTGGATTGGATCTGACGACAGCTAACATAAAGGCAGGCTTTAATTGGAAGAACTAGTCTACTAATTCCGAAACTATTTATAAATCAGTCGGCAATTAATTTGCTAGTTTGCGACTGTGTCTTGCAGTTTTGACATCACGGACATACGTAACATATAATTTAAGGCACTATTGTCACACTATAATTCGACGGCAACAACGGACAAGGTTCTAATCTAAGTTCTGAGCAAACCTTCAGCCCTTTGCACCTTACTTATACGTTGTTGTCATCGAATTATGGATTGAATCGTCCGAAATAAATTTCCTTGTAGTTCAATTTAAAAAATGTCGCGAATAGGCAATATAAGACATTCTAAACCAGTTAAGAACAAGAAGTTTGCTGTAAAACTGCCTCTTTATATCAGTAAAAAATCGGATTTGTGATGAAAGTTAAAGCTTACGTATGTACTTCGAGTATAACTTCGTAAACTTCAAGACGGCTATTTTTGGGATTTGCTTGTTAAAACTACGAATTAATAGTTTCTTCGTATGTAGTGTACAGTCGCCATTGTATACATGTGACCGAACAAGGTGGCCCTAAATATCGGAACACGACTCTATTGCCAGTGGCGCTACGGTACAAGTACATAACGTAGACGACTGCACTGTGACTACGGAAGTGTATTGTCAGAACGAAAGTGGTGACTGGTGATTCAATAATAAAATCGAAGTTGAATTACCTATGCGCAACTCTGAAGACGTCCGCCTTGGAAATGAAACAAAAGAGAGAGTGGTGCAGGCTGAGTTAATCAAGGGAATAGTGATAGGCAGAGGGTAGCACATGTAGCCCTGTGGTGTGGGAGCGCGAGCTAGTAGGGAAAAGATTTATTTAATATTTTAATTATAATTATCACTATGCTCGGCTATGCTCGGAGTTTTTCTGCGTGATCGAATCAGAAATGACGAGATCCGTAGGCGAACTAAAGTTACTGACATAGCCCTCCGGATTAGTAAGTGGCAATGGGCAGGCCACATTGCACGCAGAGCAGATGGTCGATGGGGTCGAAAAGTGCTCGAGTGGAGACCACGGCTAGGCAAACGCAGCGTAGGACGTCCACCCATAAGATGGACAGACGACCTTATGAAGGTCCCCGGGACACGCTGGATGCAGGTCGCATCTAACCGGTACATGTGGAAGTCCAGAGGGGAGGCCTATGTTCAGCAGTGGACGTCTTATGGCTGAGATGATGATGATGATGACGAATTATCACTAAATTGTATGCATCTTTGAAAAAAGCGGTCTACGTCGCAAGCTACGAGGATTTGTAATTTGTGTAACTCTAATGAGGCCTTCGTTGAAGTGACAGAGAGAAATCCTCGAAATTTATGAATTTGGAAGGTCGCGGTAGTAGGCCAGATCTTGTTCAATCTTAATGAGCCAAAATCAGAAACGTACGACATGCATGACGCATCGCGTTAAGTTAATAAAAAATACCAGTTCGTGATTTCCGAAATAAAGAAGAGAAATTTACATTAAGTATAAATCTTTCGAGCATATCCTTTAACTTTCGAAATGTATTCGCGCTTTGCTAAGGAATTAATTTTAATAAATCATGGCATTCAAGTGCTTCTGACCCTGCAGGGAGTATTGTTCCCGAGAAAATTTATACTAATAACAATACCGGTACTTATGAACAACACAATAACACTAGTTTACAAGCAAACGTGTTGAAATAAAAGCCACAGCAAACTAGAATCATACCTTAAATACAATACAACCAAAAGAAATCCGAAAATGTGATAGACACAGAAAGGACACGTAAGGTCACTGCAAGCGAAATTAAAAGCATATTTTAAAACGTCCTTATCTAGAAGATGTAAATCTTGAAGATAACGACTGTGATATAGCTTTGGATATTATTACCATTCAATAATATATCAATGTCGATTGTACTAAGACGGTGCCACTAGAGTTTAATTTCTCCGTAACCGTAATTTCTTTTAACCTAGTTATGTAGCCGAGATCTTTAGTGTCAAGGACATTGTTCTAAGGGATAACGGTTCTTTCATAAAATCGATGAATACTTATCATACAATAACCAATCTGACATTGGCGACGTTCAGAGGCAATGTTTTTTTTTTCCTTAATGAATATAGATAATCGTGTAAACTCTCTTGTCAGAGGTTATCTGTTCAAAACAGAATTTCATATACTTTCCATTGCCACGACGGCAGGGTTATCTGCGGGTCGACAAGTCCTCGAGCAGACATTTCTCTGCCAGGGTCAATGGCAAAGCTATCGAGTTAGCTTACACGAGTCATATAGGTACCTACACCAATCTTTTGTTAAATAAAAAATATTGTTGAATATATTTTATCTCCAAAGAGATGTATAACTTAACAAAGATTCATTGTTACACGCGAGAAACGTACGACTACTAGTCGTGCTCAAAAAACGAATTTCAGTGACCCTGAACCCCGCTTGACAAAGCCGGATGTCGGAACAAAAAAAAGTATCAACTCTAACAGATAGCTGTTACTCGACCCACATCCATAACCTGGTTAAGGCGAAAACGCAATGTAATTTTGCGTACATTTTTGGAACACTTTTACTTTGGGCGCACGGTCCAGCGCTCGGCGCTGGGCAAATTCTGCGATGACACCAATTTCTCTTTCAATTTCAGCGCGAGCTTTTGGGTTTTGCAGCGGATCGTCAACGCCAAGCCAAGATCAAGGCCAGGCAGACTATATATAACATTACGCCTTCAAACTAGACTAGCCTTCAACGCAACAACGTTATCTAACACCGAAGCGCTTTAAAAATACCAGTTGCTATGATGATTGATCGATGTTTAACCCTGATAAATTAGCTAAAGACGTAACTGATACAGAAATTCATGAACTAGCGTACTTTTCGATTTGACCTGCTTATACCTTTATTATAATATATATCTTTGATGTAATGAATCTTCTAAATCCAATGCCGGTTAATTTTACATTCAACAGGAAAACGTTTGACAAAGACAGTGCGATGATAATAAAAAAAAAACTGCATTTCTCGAATTTGAACCAATACCCAAATATAGATGCAATCGAAATGTACATTGAGTTGACGTAGCATTACAATTAGAGAAGTCGACGTCGACGACCGCAGCGGAAAACATGCGTGTTAACTCTGTTACTCAATGTTTCGATAATCGCGTACAGTGTCGAATATCGATGGCTCCTGTTGCTGCACTTTTTGCGCATGTTTTCGCAACGAGCGCGTCATCATCACGTAAATCCGTCAGGCGCATGCGCTGCGTATAACATAACTTTCTCTCTCGTACGCAAACACATTTGGTTTAATTTCGCTTTTTTCGCACAAACGAAGTAGAGGAGAATCAAAGAAAGATTTAGGTTTGGAGGGAATTTCGATTTAGTATGTTTTATCAAAGTTATGAGTAGGTACAGGTATTTTAGATACACGAGATCAATTGAGCTAAGTAGTAAGTCACATTCGGAATTTGATTATTTAGTGATTGAACAGGTGCAGTAAGTACAGGAGAATATAAGTTATTTATGAAGAAATAAGTACCTATGTAGTTATTTTTATCAGTCTAGAAAATAAGTCTTCTAAAGGCCCGCAGATTACATCGACAATTTCCAACGATTTGATAAGGGAAGGAATTTAGAAGTACATCGAATTCCTGACGTTCAAGGCGTATTCAGAAATATTCCTAGCTGTA
The DNA here is from genome assembly GCA_025490895.1 of Thaumatotibia leucotreta. Lineage (NCBI taxonomy): Eukaryota > Metazoa > Arthropoda > Insecta > Lepidoptera > Tortricidae > Thaumatotibia > Thaumatotibia leucotreta. Next base: position 242,335 of record JALPQI010000752.1, read on the forward strand.
TTTGTAATAGTATGATCCAACAGCATTTCTTAATGCGCGTAAAACAAGTATACATAAAATCATGGTATTTAAATTCATAGATGCCAAGTAACGAATTCATTAACTGTATCAATGTTGCATCGAATTTGAATCCAATTTAACAACATAGTTACAAAGTATTCGATACAGCAATCACGACCAAATGCCAACTGGCACTGTATTATTTCAATCGATTGCGTATCTGGTATAATATAATTGACAATCCGATATAAGCTGTACATGAAATTAGGCCATTTTTAATTTTTCATGATTAGTTTCAACACCAAAAATTAATTATATTAACTAGTACAGTAGGGGCACAAAATAGAACAACCAAATAACGAATACAACTCAATAAAATTGATAACCCTTTCGTTCATTCCAAATGCTACTTACTCAAAGCAGCATACTCCCGGAAGAAAAGGGCCCATCAAGCTGACAATTTCCAACTCTACTTCAATTGAATAAAGTACAGAAAAGGGGATTTCTTTCGCAGATGACAGTGCATTGGACCACCAAAGAATACGAGTGAAATGGAAGCCGTCGAGAGCGAAACTAATACGAAGTAGTAACTTGCTTAGCAGATTACTTTCATTCGTGATGCCGAAAGTTGACTTTTACCTTCGCTCTGAGAGTACTTTAAACACAATTAATTAATACTGCAGCGGCTCCAACAAAAGGTTGTAAACCTAAACTTCGTTAATGAATTTCTTATGCATAAACTAGTATACAGTACAGGTATCTTACGACTTACAGAATTATTTATACCTGTATTAATGACTATTTACTCTTATAATATATACTTACGTGCGAACATGACTGAGAATACTTGCAGAAAAAAAGTAGTTGACAACCACAAGAATTTCAACTTGCATTCAGAACCATAAAGCATATGTAACAGATGCCGCAGCAAAAAATCAAATAAATGTAACGAAATCTGCACGAAGCAAAATAATAAAAGAGCATCGTGTACAGTCTGCGATCGAAGCAAACTGGTTACAATACAAGAAGAACGTGGCTTCTCTAATTACTTTCATATCGGTTCGAAAACCCGCTGTCCGCTAAATATAAATTATAATTTGACCGACATCGAACTCACCAAGAGTTCAGTCAAGCCATTGCTTACAAAAGCTGTTACCTACAGGTTACATATAATAGCGACATAGCAAAAAACTTTGAAAGAATGTAATCATTCATGTCGTGACCGTGAAAGTCTAATTTAATTTTTTTATGGGTCGATCCTTAAATATATTTCAAGTGATAGTGATGCATTTCATAAATACTTAAATATTATTAAAAAAACATACATGTAGCATGCAGATAATGTACATATATGGTTAGTAGACAGCGTTTAACTTCAAACAGGAAAATCAATTTCTATTTCCCTTTCTATCTGGACTTGAGAGAGATCAAAATTGTCTTAAAAATTTTTTTGGCGTAGTGACCTGTAATTTTACAACCGTCAGTTACTTTAAATAAAGGATTGAAATAAAGTTAAGATACAAAGCTACATGAATGACATTTATATTGGATTCTACTCTTGCCTTCGTTTGCAGAATACTAACTTCTAAATGGATCAACTCCTTTTTAGGCCTCCATTGCACAAAGAAGATTAAAATCAGTTCATAATACAAAAATATTAGTGCATTCATTAACATTAAAGCTTAGGACAAAGAAAGACAACAATTGCAACCGGCATACAACACAACGTTGTAATGTTTCTTTTATGAATCAGAAATACATACAAATAAATGAACCATGCATGCTACTGATGAGTTAATATCATTAAAATAACCACATTCCAGCATTATGTACATAAGTGGTATAAACACA
>JALPQI010000753.1:0-16730 GCA_025490895.1 Thaumatotibia leucotreta
ACACCATCAATTATTTCAAGGAGTCCTCTGCTTCCAAAATCAAGCCGAAATTGGGTAAGCTTTAAATGATTTAAGTCAGCAAAGTAGGTACCAATTAGGGCTTGCATTCCGGAATTCCGGAATTTCGAAATATCGGAATTTCGGACTGATTTTGCTGTTTTTATAGTTCCGGAATTGACACAGCTAATATCGGAATTCCGGAATTAAATAAAAGTGTTTTTATTATATGGATAAACATAAAATATCAACACGATTATGATAATCAGGTACAGAATACAGGATACAAAGCCACCACAATATATATCGATAAGTAGTTCTAACCACAAATTGTGTTGTTTTATTTTCTGTAAAATAAAGTGTGTTTACTAAATACTAGGTACTACTAAACCACGAAAACTGGCCAAAGTAAACAACGATCCTGTACCAGATTTTAATTATCAATTGGGTTGCAATTATTTACCGTTATTTTTCTTTTAGCCCTTCGATAATTATACGCATTACTATTTACATATGTCGAAGAATCTTAAACTTTGACTTAAGTCTCTACTTGCTCTAATATCAAGTACCTAGCATTCCAAAAAAGTAAAATTTTGGTATCTGTAATTAAAGTTTACAGGTACGTAACTGATTGTTGCCAAGATTGTAACATATGTAAAATGACTAATGTTTCTAATTTGAATTACCATACCTATCAGTACTAAGCAGTTTGTATAAGAACTTAACCTTAATTTATTAATGGACAATACAATGTGCCCATGAGGAAAAAGAAAAATAATTAACAGCGGATTTATGACTAGATTTGAAGTTTAAAATGTAGTATAAAGTTTACCGGATGACGTCTATTTTAAGAGAAAATGTCTTTTATTAAGAAGCTGTCGTGTGGTATCAGGTGGCCCATCATCGTGCCTCTCCTATTTTTTACTGTTTCCAGTAGGCATCGCTTTTCTCCTACTATTTTGAGTACTTCCTCATTCATCTTTCTTTCCGTCCAGCTAATCCTTTCCATCCTCCGCCAACATCACATTTCAAATGCTTCCAGCCTTTATCTGTCTCGTTGTGTCAGTGTCCACGTCTCACACGTATATAACGCAATGCTCCAAATACACTTTAATTAAACGTTTTTTCACTTTCTTAGAGAAATGTGCCCTCAGCAGGTGTTTTTTGTTATTAAAAGCTTTTTTGGCCATAGCAATTCTCTGCGTGATATCCGTTGTGCATCTGGAGTCATTGGTAAAATAACACTACCCAAATATTTAAATTGGGTTACTTGCTCTATTGCTGTATTACTTACTTACTTACTTACTCACTGGCGCACCGACCCAAAGCGAGTCTTGGCCTCCGACACGAGTTGTCGCCACCGGTCCCGATCTTGCGCTGCTTCCCTCCAATCTGTTTCCGTCAGCTCGCGCAAGTCCAACTCGACGACGTCGCTCCACCGGTACCTGGGACGCCCGACAGGTCTTCGCCCTAGTGGACGACCCAAGTATGCGCGTTTAGCACCCCGATCTTCCTCCATCCTTATGACGTGACCCAGCCAGCGGAGACGATGGGCTTTGGTTTGGCCAATTATATCGGGCTCGGGTATAAGATCTCTGATCTCGGCGTTTTTCCGGATTCTGAAGCTATTGCTGTATTATCTAGTATAATTGGGTTATGTTTGGATAGGCGTTTTGAAATAGTGAGTGCTTTGGTTTTCTTACAATTTATTTTAAGCCCGAATCGTTTGAAAACTTTGTCCATTTTTGCCACTAATAACTGAAGTTCATGATTGCTTTCCGCAAAAGCTGCAATGTCATCCGCAAATCTTATAAATTGAATTTTCTGTCCGTTAAACTTGACTCCCCCTAAATCTGATTCTACAATGTACAATAATTACCTAAAACTTTAAAATGCATTTTTGCGATAGTTTCATTAATAAAATTATTTTTTATGTAGTGCAGCATTCGAAACACACAAAAAAAATTGCTTCTTTTAGCCTCAGGAATATGATGTTAAATTGTTTCCTTTTCCTCATGGGTATCATACATAGCAATTTTACGTTTTATTTAAATATGACCTAGATTTACAAAATTTTCGTTAATTCCGGAACTAGTATCGGAATTCCGGAATTGAAGTGTAATATCGGAAATCAGTTCCGGAACTGGAAATGGTCCGATATTGCAAGCCCTAGTACCAATAAGCACCCACGGGCAATTTTTACGAAACTGTGCCTCTTATTATATAATCTACGATAAAATTATTAAATTGAAGAGGGGTTAATATTTTGCGCACTGAAAAATAATCACAAAATGTGAGGCCATTATAAAACAGATAATTTATATATGTGCCTTCTCTCTTTAAAAAATATAAGAGTTAAATACAAAAAGTCGAATAGGCGGCATGAAGGTTATTTTTCAAAGAAAATGCATTTTCATTGCAAGAGTTTGGTAAATGCCAGATTGATTATGGGTGTAGTAAAAACTAGAAAGGAAGGTATTTTAGTTATAAATTTATTCCAAAAAGTTAATCAATCAGGATACAATATGATAAGAAGAAATATCAAGTTATAGCCAAAAATTATGAGGCTGATATTTACCTAGCAAAGTACGCTAAATCTTTAGATAACTGAAATGCTATAAAAATTACCATATACAAATCAATGCAGAGTTTTATTGAGACGGGTTAAGGATAAGATTCAAGTTTATACTAGGGTTAGATAACCTAATATGACATCACATGGCAGATAAGGTAGTGCGTGCCGGATGAAATTCCTTATATGACATAATGCTTAAAATAATACATGTTAAAGGGGAGCTTATCAAATTTATCAATTGCTGCGGTAAAATATAGAATGTTTCTGATATAAATAACACCAAAATTTGTAACATTGTTTTGTTTTTAAACTTTTATACCACTTTTCAACTAGGACTAGGATCTCAAGAACGGCTCTGACATTTAATGAAAATCGTTAATATTAATTTGTACAGTGAGTAATTTAGGTTTCTTTAAAGGTAATATTTTACCTTTTAAATAATGTATAGTTATCTAATCATTTTACTTTCTAATAAACCCACATTTCATTAATTTGCTGGTGCGTAAAAGTATTCTGTTATTAAGCCCTCGTAACATGCCTTTGACGTGGATTCGCGTACGGGAAAACTACTTATTAGAAAAAATATTTCCGGTACACGAGAGCTTACATAAACATAAAATAGATAGATCATTAACAAATAAATGAATAAATAGATACAGGTTTAATTATGAAACAATTGCATATAAATAACATAAATACAAAATAAAATCGAATAATATTTACGGCCATGCTATTTAAAGCGATTCCAAGTCGACGTATTACCTTTCAGATCAATTTCAAAGGAGTTATATTTCTCATCTACAATGGGTGCAGCAACCGTTGCATTATGATTCAACGGAGGGTAAAGGTGACTGCATTGCCTGCAGCTACTGACCGCTTACCGCTGCATCGGTACCACAGCTACTCGATTGAACACTAGATGAGTAGGTAAATGCTCAGTGCTTAACTCACTAGGCGGATTTTGATGGCTTTATAACAATCGACAATCGATGGTAGCAGCAGGGCGAGTGAAAGTAGCTAAGTGTTGCATTGCAAGCGAACTTTCGTTATCTTTAAATACCGGTAGAGCTATTGTGCCCAGATCGTGCTGATGGCAGACGATCCATTTTGGCTTAACGATTTAATGAACTAGCTAAGACCGGGAAATTAGGTAACTTTGTAAAGGTTAGGATTACTGCGACCTGTTTACGACCGCGGTAGGAATAGCCACGCAATCACAAGAGCTGTAAAAAGGGGAGTATCTATCTATCTATGCAATTCGCAGAAGATCCTATAGATTATAAAATACCTATAGGTACATTAGGAGTTTTTATTAAAGATTATATTTGAACTATTAAAGATTGATGCACATGGTGACGGTAATAAAATAGTTATTTGTTTTACTAGGGAGCAAAGTGATTGTTTAACTCTCGTGCAAATATTGAAAGCCGAGCAAGCGAAGGATTCCAGAATTTGAACCACGAGCGCAGCGAGTGGTTCATAAAATGGAATCTTGAGCGATGCGAGGATTTTAAGGCACGAGAGTTGAACAAGCTTTGCTGCCGAGTGAACATTTTTCACCACACTGAAGCGAGGAAACATGCGAAATAAAACTCAAACATAACAAATTAGAAGGTATTTATTTGCAAGTTCTCAACTTCCAAAAAATAAACAAATCAACAAATAATAAAACAGTAACCTCAAATATTTATCTTGGCGTGGCAATGCTTAAAAATTCAGGATAATTCCAAAATGAGACTCATGTATGTAGTTATTAGCGATTTTTCTGTGATTTTCGGAATTATCCCACTTTCGCATCTCGCAATTACCCCAAAGCCACATAAGTATGTTAAACTAAGATATCACCAATGAAAGAAAACAAAACACGACCGAATTAGTTTAAATTTTAAAAGAAAAAAAATATTCGCATGAGTTCTGAAATTTGCATAGTGTCAACACTTTCATTTTCCTATATTGTTTTTATTTGTCGTATTTTTAGAACTTTTAATTAAAAGCCTTTTACAACAAAATGTGGTATTTAATTTGGATTTTAGCATATTGAATATAATATTATGAAAGGTTCATGTGTATGAATCTGTTTGAAACTATTGAGTTTTCGAACGTACTGTCTAGTTCAAACGTCAAAAAGCTTATTTCACTCTTAGGCCGTATAAGTTATGGCTTTAGTCTATCCAGAATATTAAAAAAAAAATTACTTTAACCTCTAGAGGTAAAACACAGTTTTGCGCTCTGAAATTGAAGGACAAACAGCGTGTTTACGAGCAGTGTGGTGAAATAGTTATTTGTTATACAAGGGTGCAAAGTTGTATTTTACCCGCGAGTATGAAATTGAAACACGAGCAAGCGAAAGGATTCTATAGTTGAACCACGAGCGAAGCGAGTGGTTCTAAAATAGAATCCTGAGCGCAGCGAGTGTTTTAACATACGAGAAGTAAAATACATTTGCACCCGTGTGTAACACAAAACTTTTCCCCTCACTATAGCGAGGAAACTCAAAAAAGGTAATTATTTGTTCACATTACAATCATCATCGGGTTAGTGATAATAATTTTCCAAATGCATCAGGTATTTAATGCAAAATTTTGTCGCAGTAAACTTACCACGAAAAAGTAAATGCAGAACGATTTTAACACATTCCTGTAGTTGCACACCAACGCCAATGCATTATTAAATCATTCTCATTCATTATTTTCACAAAATTATAACAGAACACCCTGAATGTTGTTTAGTTTACTATTTTTATGCGTGTTCGAGTCGGTAAATAAAGATTATAACCTATAATATTCTTTGACAATGTTGACGTTGACATTTTCTGCGTTTTGTGATTGCATCTAGTTATCTTATCATCATTCACTAAAACAATTGTTACTTATGGAATTTTAGGATTTATATGTTAAAATCATCATATTATATGAAGGTTTGTATTTTACACTAAATTCTCAAACAAATTATTTAATTATCATTAATATGGAACAATTTCCATGAGCATTTTACGTTTTGTTATTCCAAAACCAAGATCATTACTTTGCCACACAAGTGAATAATGTGCGTTTTTACACGTTCGTATTAAAGGATAAACGAGCACTTTACGAGCTAGTGAGGGGAAAATACATTTGTCACCACCTCCTGATGAATTTTGATGATGGGCAGCAGCATCATCATAGTGGACACATTACTGCGATCGCCAATCCACATACATGCCCAGCGATAATGGGCATGATCACGTCCTAATGCGTTCATTTCATACGCATAAGTATCCAGCAGTGGAATGGGATAGGCTGATGATGTGTGATTAAAGATTGGGAATATGTAGTTGTAAATCTACCTTCCTATAGCATGCTTTTATTGCTTATGTTTTGTACATTACCCCTATATTTTTTATCTCCTCAATTATGCAATAAAGTAAGTCAGTACCTTTAAACAATTACACCTATTTGTACCCTTATTGCAGTAAAAAATCAGCGATTAAAATGTAGATGAATATTTATTGTACTACAGTGAAAAAAATGATTCGTAGGAACTTGTAATTACGTATCTCCAGGAACTACGCTTGTTCAGCAACCGAACTAACTGATCGGGAAAGCAAATCGTCAATGTGTGGTATCTTTGTAAACTTACTTGTAGGTACTTATTCACCTTTAATAAGTACTAGTAGTACTTCGCACGGGTACTATACCTAGATATAAACCTTCCTTCCTTCCTTGAATTACTCTACCTATTAAAATTTCATCAAAATCCGTTGCGTAGTTTGAAAGATTTAAGCGTACAAAGGGACATAGGGACAGAAAAAGTGACTTTATTTTATACTATGTAGTGATGTACAAGGAGTTTATTCAAAGCAAGGTCATTTTAAATGAATAAATTTTAATAAACCTACCTATACCTAGGTTACACTACGCTGGAAAAATACTATGGTTTCCTGATCAGATTATATTTGGCTAACGTAGCCAATAGGCCCGTATAGTCAGCAGCAGATATTGCTAAGCGGTCAGCAGCAGATATTGTTCAAAATGAACTTGGCACGATTGCTAAGGCTATAAGAATGTGTTAAGATCATTGTGAATACCCTACCTGCTAAGCGATATAGGTTGCTCACTATCCTGTACAAAAATAGAAATAATTATAATTAATTAGAACAAGTAGGTTTCACTAATTATGTGAAGCAAGGAATGTATACGGAAAGTGTTTAGTTTATAGTAGGTATTCATGTTTGAAATCTCATAATTTTCAGGTAAACCGGGTACAGACTACCCGGTGCTGGGCGCGGTACCGTACACCAACTTCTACTGCGATGACCAGCCCTACCCCGGATTCTTCGCCGACATGGAGACGCGCTGCCAAGGTGAGAACCGTCTGATGCCTGGCCTAATTACTACCGCGAAAATCGAAGTTCGTAAATTTCGAGGATTTTTTCTCTATCACTCCAACGAAGCCTTCATTAGAGTGAGTGAGACAAATCCTCGAAATTTACGAATTTTGTTTTTCGCGGTGGGGCCGCTGCTTCAAACCATTTGTCGTATCTACTAGGGTTTGCATTTCGGATATCGAAAATCTGCGGATCCGGATATCCGGATAGTTTGAGTAATACGGATCCATTACAAATAAATGAATAGTTTTTGTCAAATTTCTTATATTTTCATTAAGTAATAGTGTTTGGCCTTACTTCGAGATGACGCTGAAATAATAGTTTTACAGTTTACATTTTAGCTACATTTGAATATTATTATTACGTAATAAATTTATAAACATGTTTTACGAAGACAAAACTGTCATCTTTGAATTTTTTTTACGTTCTTAATCACAATAACATTATCATCATATATTGTTATTGCGAGAGCAAATATAAATTTGTTAAAGAAGTAGTAAAACAGAATGTCCATTTAGTCAAAAATAGAGTTTTCTGCCTACACATGATAAGCCTCCAAGACGTTCATCTTAACTAGCACGAAGTTTTTTCTGCATAAGGTTAATTAATCTTGCTTTATACTGTTAGCAAATAAAAACCTGAAATCGACATATATCAATTCAAATATCCATGTTTTAATAACATTAAACTTTGTTTATTATTTCTGAATCCTAAGCGATTTTCGCAATATACGATAAATAGTTTTCTATTAAGTATGTATCTGCGAGTGCGGCGTCGTGTACTAAATAGTCTATCGTAAATCTTACAAAGTTAAAATGACGTTTCTCAGAAGATTTTTTATGAGAACTAACATTGCACTTTCTGCAAAATAGTTTTGAATCGTGAGCTAACTGGGAATAATCCTTCGAGATATTTTAAAAAGTACTACTTCAATTTAATTATGTTGTTACAAAATAAATCATTGACAAATGTCTAAATTGACTGATAGAGTTGCGTTCTTGGGCTATTTTTAAATGACTTCAAAAAAGGAAGACGTTCTCAATTCGAATGTTTTTTTGTATACTGTACCTATGCACGTATGTATCGAACAGTCCCGTCGTTGGGACCAAGTCAGGGTCTGATGATGGGACCTTGGAGAAATCGGTTGAAGTCGATTTAGAAGTTTTTTTTTAAATTTGGCGATTATATTGTCTACTTTTTTAACATATTGTATTTAACAACTATTTTCTATTTTTATACATTTTATAGTCGCAGGTATAAACATTTACTATACGAATGTCACTGTTTTGAATGTTTTTCATGAATTTTCAGAATTGTCAAATCGTATTTGCTCCTGCGATAACAACGTATGATATCATTTACCCCAGTAGCTGAAAGGCCAGCCGTACCTACACCTGTAAGTTCTTACGCAAGTTATAGGGACGGGGCTATACTATGGAATGAGATAGTGATATTCACCTCTCATTCCTTAGTATAGCTCCGTCCCTATAACTTACGTAAGAACTTACAGGTGTACGAGCGCTCAAAGGTTCAATGGCGAGACGTCGAGCCTTCAGCTACTGGGGCCACAGGCCAAACTCACGCACGGCTGACGGCTGTGAAAGGTACCTACGCGGTTACTGTGACACGGTTCTATGGTGGGATAGGATTCAGTTTTATCGGTAGATGGACCTTGAATATTTCTCAGTAAAACTACTTTTAGTGCCTCAGTTAAACTCAGGTTTACGCTATGTCCCACTACAAATTACGTACCTATTTTAAATATTAGTTACAATTTTAATTTAATTTTAGTCGCTTGAATAAACACAAGGTTGATGCATAATATTTGAATACTTGCAATTAGTTTAGCATAATATAATTATGAGCATATGACGATAAAGACAGGTGCATCAATAATAAGTTGGAATATATGTAGGCTGACAATAAATATTTACTATTTTCCATAATCGGACGTCGCATTACATAATTCAATCGCAATAATTACTTAAACGTGCATAATATTTAGATAGCTTTTGTTGTACCTATAGTCTTATTGCTGGTCCTACAGCTTGGCAATAAAGAGTAGAAATTAAAAAGTAGCAACATCGTAGTGTCGTCCCTTTCAAATCAATGGGCGTGAGAAAACGGGACGACACTACAATGTTGCCACTTTTTAATTTCTACTCTTTTTTGCCAGACTGTACTTTAAGGCCTTAAGTCTATCTGCTAAACCTTCCCAAGTGCATGTTTTATTAACAAGCCCAACATTATGGCCTTCCCACGATAATCAACTGTCAATTAAATGCCGATTACTTATGTACATTTCACATCTATAGTAGAATTATCTATTGGATTGTCTATATTAGATTCACTAATCGACTTAAATATTTGAAGGTATACTTTAGAAGGGAATTCACAATTTTGTACTGTCGAATACCAGCTTAAAATATTCGATTTAGAATGATAACTTCAGTTTAGGTATTATGATTAATTAGATAATGCACCGAGCTTCTATAAGTCAACCTTGTTTAAAGATGAGTAACACAAGCCCGTTGACCTTACGGTTCACATAGTCTGAGGTCAGCTAATTACAACAAAAACCGACCCGGAAGGCGACCGCGTCAATCGGTAGGTCAAAATCGTGAGATCCGGAAAATACTGACTCGAATTTTGATTTATTTTCGTTCAGATTTAGATATTGGCTATTTTTTATAGCATCCAAAAGCTATTATGTTTTATAACACCTAGTGCCATTATGTTTTATATTACTACCCGTCTTAAGCAATAAGCAGACCTATCCGACTATCATGAAATCAGTGCTCAAGGTCCCTGGATATATTAGATATACATTTGCCAGAAGGAATCTAAAAATGAAACTTTTAATTTAGAGCAATGGTCATAGACGTCATAGTCCTTAATAAAGTCGATCGAAGCGCTAACGTAGGTACTCGATCTACTTTTTTTTTGTATTAAACAGTACCTGCTTAACGTATGTCATGATATTAGATTTTTTGTTAAACGCCCTGCGACCCTACCGCCACCCACTGTGCCCAGTGACAGACAAATAAATCCCCGAAATTCAGGAACTTCGGTGTACGCGGTGGTAAGCCTGCCTCCGGCGAGGCCCAAACTCGTAGCTCTGAGTTGCTAATCCACCTTCATATCAACAGAGGTAAAGGGCCTGTAGAGTAGAGAATTTATCCATCGTGTCCTTATACATATTCTTCGTTTATCGTTAATCTAAAGGTGGGCCCTTCCGGATACACACTACTTCGCGATAACCACTCACGAAGTCACGTGTGTTGCTTAACGATTTCATTAGCAGTCAGATTTGTCAAAAATGTGTCTCGGTGACCACAACGAATCACCAATATTTTTGTCGCACCCTGTATTTATATACATAATATATGCTTAATTGGCATAATAAAATAAAATGTTATCAATTTAAAACCATTTAGTATCAATCTATTTTAATGAGTTGCTAGGTTTGAATAACAAATTAGTGAAGTCATTTTTATTATTTTAGTAATTAAATATTAATTATAGACTCATTAGTAATTATCTAAACAGAACTGGATACTTTGATGTAGATTTTAATTTTATTTCAGATTATTGCACTATGTTACAGATGTACATAATGCGAGATTAAATAATATCCTATATTTTATATTAATCATAATCAGTAATCTCAGTGAAACTGAAACGTAATAAGTACCTAATACAATAAATAACATTGGGATTCTATTGACTACAAAGTCGAGCCATACCGCAAGCGTAAAGGTGCATTCAGACCATTCGCTATTCTATCGTGATTCTATCCCCCACTCTACGAAATTCGATCGTTACCTACACAAAACGTGATTCGTTGATTTCGTAGAGTGGGGGATAGAACAGCGAATGTTCGTTTGGTCTGATACGGACCTTCAAAACCAAAAGTGAATCAAAAGTATTTACACAGTACAGCAACACAGCAGTCTTAAAATTAAGTGACATTGTTACCTATCACTATTAATTAACATTTTTGGTACAAACATAACGACTACAGAAGGATAAAATACAACCTACTTAACTTAAATAATTAGAACGTATTGCGAAAACACAAATCAAATTATTTATTAACAAATTTTGATTTGTACTTTTCATAATTAAATAATTAGGACACATAAAAAAATATGTGTATCTACTTAATAAAATAATAATACGGGAAATGGTAAACAAGCAGGTATTTATTTATTTTAAACTTTATTGTACATAAAATATAGAATTGGCGGACTTTTTAGCCTTAAGGCTTTCTGTACCAGTCAACCATAGGGCAAAACAAAAAAGACAAAATGGGTTGCACTTAAATTCATTATCGAAAATTTTAAATTGTATACTAATACTAGAATAAATAAACGTAGTACACATAGATATACAACTGTACACATTATAATAGTTACGAAGCTAACATTTTATAATATGAGGTAACTGGGAGCAGATGGATCGAAAACTATAGAGAAAAACAAACAAAGGAAGAAACTATGATCAAAAATAAAACAGAAGGCGCAATGAAAACTCGATTCGTCGATTTCGAGCTTGCATTACAGAGCGTCGTGAACCTTGCATTTTTTTTTCAGACGTAATGTTCAGCAAATATTTCCTTTACGTATTTTGAATAAATTCATTAATTATTTATTATTTACTAAACAGATTTATTTTGCTTTGTGTGGCAAATTTTAGTGCCTCAGCCTGTGGAATGATTTTTCTTACGAGTATTATTTAATTTATCGCCGAAAGTCATTTTGTCGAATATCACATCCCAACCAACAAATCGCAAAATTTCGTTTCACTGAATGATTACTTGCCAACTGTAACGTTTCGCAGGTGTATCTTTCGCATATCATTATATCCCAACCTAACCTAGTGGCTTATTACGGTCACGCGTTTACCGTTTATCGAGCTACGCGTCACTTTGGCACTTGCACACTTGTTAGAAGATAGAACGTGACGGCAACAACGACAAACGATTAAACACCGGACCATCATAGGCCTAGTAGTTGGCAAATGAAAATTCGGACAAATCAAAAATGGTAAAAAATAATTTGGCGAATTCGGTTTACCAAGTGAAAAGTTGGTTTGCAAGTGACCTTCGGCACCGATACCTTCGAGAAATAATTACTTAAATTCATATTGTTATTTTTCAGCCTGGCACTACTGCGACATCGACGGCCGGCAAGCGTCGTTCTTGTGCCCGAACGGTACAGTGTTCTCGCAGGGCGTAGCCTCCTGCGACTGGTGGTTCAACGTGCGCTGCGCGCTCTCGCCGGCGCTGTACCCGCTCAACGCGCGCCTCTACCGCCGCAAGGCGAGGAAACCGGCTAGGCCCGAGCCGCACCGAGTCATAGACAAGCAGTTGCTGGATGAGATCTTTTTGTAAAGATGTGCCGTTTACACTTTGCTTTGCTTGAACCTGTAGCTTCATACGACCTAGGACCCAGATGTAAAAGTTTTCTTTTGTGATTTGGAGCCTTCTACAATTTCATAAAACAAGAAATCAAAATATTTTTTTAAATATAGGTAGTCTAACGAGGTTTCCGTCGGTAGAAAGGCATTAAATAAAAAAAATGAAGAAGTGTTGGCTCTGATAGAAAACTTGAATTTCCGCGTTTTTTGGTGGCATTAAATTTTGGATTACTAGTTTACGAGTATACTGTGTTTACGTATATGTAGCTAGAAAAAATTGGGCCATGAATACTCTGGAGGTAGCCACAAAAACTTCACAAATGTGCTCTACCAGTTTTCGACTCTATTTAGTAGGAATAAAGTTGAAAAGTGGTAGACTATATTGTTGGCAGTACCTGTTGCTCAAATTCCGCTACAAGCAAAGTGTAACAGGTACTATTAGGTTTATGTAAACTAGTAGCGTCAGCGACAGAACTACTTTCTTAATTAATTAACAGTTTTTTACTTTTCGTTGTTATGTACATTGTACGGCTAGTTTTATAAGACTCGGGAAAATACACGACAAGTATATTTGAGAAATCTTTTAGATGGATTTTATCGGCCATACCTATATCGACATCGCGCATAATACCGTAAATACCTAAAGCGAGGTCGACATAATATAATATTTTAATCTACGAACAAACAAAACATGGAAGCCGCATGCCATACTAAATTGCCTTTCAAAAACGGTCCTGAATTTTAGTCGACAAGTGTCACCCCCTCTTCAATGCATGACGGTACTGAATTACAATGTAAACCTATAAAAACTTAAACCGCCATTTAAAAATAGTTTGTGATTGGTCCATCAAAGTTTTGATTGGCTATATTCTACATACATTTGTCAAAGATGTTGCGCCGAATTATGCGCGGTATTCAGAAAGGCGCTATGTCCTGCCCATCTTGGCACAATTGAACAATAGTTTTCGGGGACATTTTTGAGCAGGCGTTAGACGTCCATGTTATACAGTGTGTAAATCTAATACGGGCGATCAATTAAACCAGGCATGTTTTTTTAAAGTTACTCTTAATTATGATCCCACAGAATTTTTTTAAGATTATCGGAGCAGCAATGTAGGTGCAAACATTTGTTATTGTTGACGTGTCAGTTATGTCATCTGCTTTTGAAATTAGCTATCAACGAGTGTTTAACTCGCGTATATTGCTCTACATTGCGCGCCGAATTATTTTGTATGGAAAATTTTGTTGCGCTAATTTTAAGTAAAAGTTATTTGAATTTACTTATTATGTCGTAAACTAACACCCGTTAAGAGCTTCGCCCGTATTAGACTTACACCCTGTATATGGTCGCAGATTTTAATTATTTGAATTCGAGCCTGATTATTATCAATCCGCCTAAATTACGAGGAAATAAAAAAAAAAGTTTCTTTTAGGTCAAGTAGAACTTTTAATTTAGATATTGGGTGATTTATATATTATCATTCAATATTATCATGTACTTAGCGAAAAAAAAATCAGATTGTCCACGAGCAAAAGCAATGGGCGTCATTAGGTCATTACCAATAGTTGGTCAAACTTACTTCAAATTTTAGAATTATAACTAACGTGAGACTCAAACATACTAAAATATTTACCGAAACGGGTTACTCATGTAATTTAATTCGATGATTGTTCGACATGTTTCGATCCTTTAAGGTGGAATGTCACGGTCAGCTAGGCACTACTACGCCAATAGATGGCGTTACAGTGCCTAGCTGGTGCGAATTCTACGTATTTTTAAATTTTATGTATGATAATGGAAATATTTTTAATAAGTGATGTGTTTGCCTAAAATAAACTGCTATTTCTAATGTGGCGAACTAAATTTCAGATGAGGTTTAATTTACAAAATAAGTTTATTTGAATAAATACGAAACGCTGTCGCGCTTGCGAAGTATGCACACACACACATTCAAACCCTTATTCGTTGACGAAACTGATTGCTTATTTCTTCGGAACGTGTTTTGAACTTGGATTAGTCTAAGTTGGATGACCGACCGTCTGACGCACATTCATGAGGACCAAGGTTCAAATCTCGTAATATCAAGATATATATTTTTTTGCTTTATAAGATTTTTTATTTTTTTATTGATACTTTACCTATAATCACAATTATTCCAGTAATGGCTGTGGCCTATCCCACAAATCTTCACAAGCGTACAATTCTACAAAATTGTATAAATTCCCATACAAAATAGTTGTCAACTTTGTAGAATTGTATGCTTGTAAAGTTTTGTGGTATTGGCCCCTGAACTAGCCACCTAGGTTTAATTTTGGTAACCTTATTTATTTACTTAAAAACGTTTTCAGGTGATGTTATGGCATCCAGTTCCGGTATTTTTTGCATGGTCAATGTGGAATAGAACATACTACAAAAAACCGGACCTGGATTGGGACGGAATCTATTCTATGACCTCAGACAAGTTTTCATATATGTATAGTTATATATTTGATATTTCTAGTCACTTTAATTATTAGATTCCTATTTATAAAGAAAACAGATCAATTCATAAATTCAGTATTTTATTTACATCATTTCATATTATTTTTATTTATTCTTTCTGGTTTTAGTAGGTACTATCTCTGTCAATATACAGTTTTTTATAAAATATCACTAGTGTTGGCAACATGTTTTCTATAAAAGTTTCGTCGGTCATTTGTGACACCTGCAGTTGGCCTTGGATCTGAAATGAGAATACTCTTTGTTAAAATGGTGTCTGATGATTACTGGAATAAAAAATACAGTTCAGCTTTATCTAGTTAGATGGTGGTGATCCTGACTGCGAAGTTAGGGAGGGAGCCTGGGTTCAAAACAGGTTCAGTGAGTATCTACAAAAAGGTTATAGTTTTAAAAGTTGAAGGCCTGGAACTCATCATCCCTCGGGAAACTAACGTTTCCGGTATTTACATTATAAATATGTTTACACTTATAATTTATAATATATATTGCTATTTATCTACATGACAAGTTTCCTGGGTTATTCCAATCCGTGGAGCAGTTGTTACGAAAACAACTAATGTTTTTATTATAATATAAGCATAGTGAAAATATGTAATAAAATTCTGTTGAAATAGTGGGAGGAAAGATACTCTACCGGACTTACCTTTTGATTTCTCCGTAATATAGAATAATTTCTACAAGGCATCGCTTACGAGTTGTTCCCGAGCCCGAGTATCGGTGTTTTTATAGCCTTTCCTTGGCGTTTGTGGCTCAATCCTCATGTAAATCACTGTAGATGCCACGCTATAAAATATTTTAAACAATCGTTAGCAATTTAGCGTCAATTCGGATTATACAAACCAAAGTAACCAAATGACTGCCGGTGATTTTGAAAGAAAGAGTGACGTTTGAATTTAGTGTTGCCGACGTTGCCGTGCCAAATGGATTATACGTTCGGTTACACGCGACTATCATTTAGTACGCACATTTATTTTAATAACATTAAATGTAAGAAGTCCCAACCTATAGTAGCGTAAACGTAACTATTATGTATATATTTTCTATACTTAATAAATGGTCTTCTGATACAAAATATAAAAATCAAGCAAATCGATCGAATACGGAATATCACAAAATAGTACGCGGGTTGGCTATTGGGTGTATATATGACCTATATGGCAACATTAGCAACGCTTTCCGTTTGATGCAGTTTGATGGAACAAAATAAAATAACAAATTGCACGACATGCGTTCGGTTTGACAGAGCGGCAACGCAGCATTTGTGGTCAACTGGCAACGTCGCTTTTTAACGCACACGCCGAAGATACGATTGGTGTATGACACTGTCGCCGCCGACCCACACATTGACAAATTTGTATTAAAATAAAGTAGTGTTTTAAGCTATTATTTGACCATTTTTATTACGGAAATAGAATTTGCCGCAAATAAATATCAAAATGATTGTGGATGGAAGTGGTTTCATTGTAAAACTATGCTCCATTTACCCATATTTGAATAAATCAATTAGTATGAAAAACGAACCACCTTAAGAGGATCCTTATCGCCCCGACCAAAGCCCGACATATTCTGCTAGAACGGGTGCTGGCCCCCCACAATCACGACTAAAATGGTCAGTGAGCCACCTGGTTGGAAAACCTAACACCGTTTTGCAGACGAGCCCTTATTACCGAGTGACGTAATGAGTGTGTGTTGTGTTGTGTGCAACCCGCTTTTTGAGAAAAGTGACATCTAACGAGGTAACTTTAGTAACTTTCTGCTGGGCAGTAAAAAGTTCGCTCAAGTTGGGTTACAATTAAGTATTTACCTACCCTTTAAAAAAATCGTATGAGTAGGCAAATTAATGTAAGATAAAAACACTGCCATTATTATTG